>JAGSMR010000070.1:2347500-2367500 GCA_029286605.1 Sericinus montela | reverse complement strand
GACTTGGGAGAAACTGTCTCCGTGCGGCCGAGGACCCAGTGCCAGGTCTGCGTGCGTGATGGCGCCGTATGGAAATGATTCTGTGAGTTTAGTCTTGTGAGTTAGATTAAATAAATTTTTGCAATATGTTTATAAGTACTGATAACTCAATTAACTCAATAGTGATTGGGTGATCGGATTTCGAGTCAGGAGACCCGAGGTCGAACCCCGGCTCGTACCAATGGGTTTTTTCAAAAACATGTACGATTATATTATTGGCTTGGACATAACGACGGCGACTTGATCACCACCTGTCAAGTTGTTCCGAAAAAAAATATCTTCTGTGGAAGGTGGATTGAAGGTTCTTATTGTTTAGACTAGAACTCTGTCTACCCCTGTATTGGGAATGACGTGAAGATATTTTTTGTTAGCTTTCTTTGCTTGAATGTGTTCATAATGTTATTCACTGTTATAATTACAGGTAGTAGCTCCAAATGGTCCATCGCCACGTTCTGGTCATCGGATGGTGCTTTTGGGCCGCAAATTGGTAGTGTTTGGTGGTTACTGTGACGATGGTCGCGAATGTCGTTACTTTGACGACGTGCACGTCTTCTGCCTCGACGCCAGGACTTGGGAGAAACTGTCTCCGTGCGGCCGAGGACCCAGTGCCAGGTCTGCGTGCGTGATGGCGCCGTATGGAAATGATTCTGTGAGTTTAGTCTTGTGAGTTAGATTAAATAAATTTTGCAATATGTTTATAAGTACTGATAACTCAATTAACTCAATAGTGGTTGGGTGATCGGAATTCGAGTCAAGAACGGACGAACTAGTGTCATTTCCCAGATGACAGGAATGATGGGGTTTTTCAAAACAAATAAAAAACTTATGTACGATTTAGACGACGATAAAGATGGCGACAGTCTCACTACCTGTTATGTTGTCCCAAAAAGTGTCTTGGTGAAGGTGGGTTGAAACAACTTAAGTGTCTAGACCTGTCTAGCCTTGTATTGGGGATTGCGTGAAAATAAATTAATAACTAAAAAGATATTATCAGATATTTAACAAGAATTCTAGACTTATTATTTTGCCACAAAGAAGTCACGATAGCCGAGTTTTCACGAATTTCGAGTCAATAGACCCGAGTTCGATCACCAGGTGGCTCGTACCAATGGGTTTTTCAAAAACTTATATACGAATTACATCGTTGGCTTGGACATAAAGACGGCGACAAGCTCACCACCGGTCACGTTGTTCCGAAAATATCTTCGGTGGAAGGTGGGTCGAAGGGACTTCATTGTCTAGACTAGACCTCTGTCAACCCCTATTTATTTTATTTATTATTTTGCTACATGTCTAAGTCAAAGTGCTCTTTAAAAAAATGTGAATCAAATCAAATAAAATCGTTTATTCATCGACATAAGAACATACATTCGTTTATTACCAACGTTTCGTAATGAGGTTCCTGTAACGGAGAAGAAACAAGCGAAAGAAACTCCGTAGGTATCCTCTTTTTTGGTCAATATTTTTAACAATATAATGCATTATACAAATATAATGATATTAAGGTCTTTTAATAGAAAATAAAGACAAAACTGCGTTTCTCTGTAAAGACAAAAGTGGTTTTATTTCAATACATGAAGTTTAACATTTAGATCATTATGTACATTATCAATTAACAACTCTTAGCCCACCTGTAAAGACAAAAGAAACAACATTTAATGCCTTTAATTCAGGTCTTAATATGTTTTAACAAATACGGAAAATCTCTCCTCTCAATAGGTAGTTATAATAATTAAATGTCACTACCGTCAGTTGTGACATCTTTGTCGATAGCCAATATTCTTGTCGGCCAGTTAGCGGTGACGCAGCAAATACAAATTGGTGAAAAGCACACAAGTGAGGTGATTTTCTGTACATCTCCCCCCTTAAAAGACAACAATTACACATGGTTAAGTATGTAATTGTTCATTTAGTAACAAACACTGGAGACAGTTTTGTAATGTGGTAGAGATTTGATTCTGCTTTTTTGTGTCCAGTATCAACTTTATAGATTGAATTGGAAATCTTCTTCCAATTTTGTATGGTCCAATCCTTAATTCATCCATTTTCTTTCTATTTAGTCGGTTTCAGTTTTCAACATAGACTCAATCTCCTACTTTCAATTTATAGTCTTCCCTGTGCAGATCGAATAGTTTTTTATTATAATAGTGAGATGTTTTTGTGTTTTCAAGAGCTAGTTTTCTATCTTTTTTCAGATCTTCTTTTGTACATTTGGTTTTCAATTCTATTGGTAGAATATTCACATTTTCGCCTTCTAAAAGATATTTTGGAGCAAACTTTGTCACTGTATGTTCTGTTTCGTTATATTTTTCTACACATTTCTGTGCAATAGTAATCCATGCTATCTTTTTATCGCTTTCATTTATTTTACATCTTATTGACTAAAGTTTGGTTTAGCTTTTCATTAAGTCCGTTTGAAAATGGTGTATCCACAGCAGTGAAAATTATTTTTATGTTTTCATTCTTCAGGTATTCTTTAAATTCCTTGGAATTTATGACAGGGTATTGGTCTGTTAATACCATACCAATATCGTAACTCTGTGTCACATTTTTTTTTAGTTTAATGAAATCACTGGAGTGTTGATTTCTGGATGTGAGAATATAATCATATCTTGTAAAGTGATCAACCAGTAGATGTAAGTATATTTTTGTTGACCGTGATCCTCCAAACCCTCCCATGGTATCAATAGATATGATTTCAAATGGGCGTGTTGCCGGACCTAAATGTGACATTAGGCCATATTTTGAATACGACCTTGATTTGTTTTTTTCACATCCATCAGTAAGTCATATATTTGTTTAAATTTCCATAATAGGTTATGTAACGGGTCCAGGACAATTGCACTGTTAGGTAGAAATTCATGATGAAAGTTTATTTATTCCCAGGAATTGTCTTATATTTTTTCTTTTTTCTGGTACTCGAAATTTTTTAACAGCGGTTAAATAATCTTTCAGAGGTCTGATTGAATTGTTTTCTATTATATGGCCTAAATATTTGGCATGTTTATTTGCAAATGCACATTTCGAAAAGTTTAGTCTAAATCCTTCTTTTTGTATTGCCTCCAGTAATCTTGATAGATGTAGTATATGTTCTTCAAAAGTTTTCGAGGTAATTAAGATGTCGTCTATGAAATTTACTGCAAAACTAAACAGATTGTGTTTTCTTATAATGTTAATTTCTGAAAAATGGCTGCAGCAGTCTTTAGTCCAAATGGGAGACACGCCCATTGATTATGCCATATGATTATGAAATCTTCTATTTTCAATGAAATTGACCAAAATGCTGAGTTTATGTCAAAAGTAGAAAAATACTTGCATTTTACATCATTAAATCCTCAATCAACGGGGAAGGTTGTGATTGTGGGACAACGATTTTGTTCAATTCCCTGAAATCTATACATAACCTTGTTTACTTGTCATCTTCTTTTTTATATGCCATAGTTACTGGAGCAGCAAAAAGGCTATAAGATTCCTCAATCAAATTCTTCTTCAATAGTTTTGAAATTTGATTTTCTATTTCTCTTCTATCTTCAATTGTGCATCTGAATGGGCGTTTATAACAGTATTTATCCACTGTTAGTCAATATGAGCTTCATAATCTCGTACAGTACCGATATCATATTTATCCTTAGCGACGACTGGTTTATACATTTCTATCAACTTCTCTTTTTCAGATTGTTGATATGAATCTAGATGGTTTACTAACATTTCAAATTCATCTGAGTTTAAGTGTTCATTGAAATTTATTTCATATTTAATATTTTGGTTTTCTCCTTGTTTTAACTCTTTTGTGCTTGAAGAGATTTCTTCTTCAATTTTGTCACCAAGTTCATCTGGAATTTTGACATATGTAAAATTTTGTGAAGAATTTTTCTCCTTTTCTTTCACATAGTTATTTTGTGTGATCTTCAAGTCTTCATTTTGAATTAATTTGAATTTTTTTATACAATCCAAACCAATTAAAAAGTTTATATTTTAAATTTTCATTATCTACTACAAAAATATCCACATTTTTTTCTATATTGTAGATTTTTATTTTTAGTGAAACCATTCCTTTTGTTTTTTTCTCTCCATTAATAGTCTTCAAGTTTACCATTTGAATATCACTTGTATTTTGTACTGGTTGTATTTTCAATAATTTTGCATTAATTAATGATACATTTGAATCTGAATCATAAATTCCAGTAACTTTTAAAGTATCATTTAATAGTAACTTTACTTCTATTAATGGTGGCACCTCTAGTTTTTTGGGTTCTTCTCATTCAGTTTAATTTCCAATTCTGAGTTATTTACTGATTTTACAACTGCTTTGTGATTTTTTTCTTTAAACCAGCAACTTTCTTCAGGATGGTAACGCTTTCTTTTTTTCTCATTCATGCAAATTGGGCAGGGTTTCTTTTCTTCAAGTTTTTAGGTTTTATTGTATAAATTTATGGTAGTTTTTCTTTCATACTTATTTTTCCCAACCAGATGTTCTAATTTTCCTATTTCATTGTAAAGATCTTCAGTACCTTGTAATGTTTCTCTGTCAATTTTATCAAATACATAATTTGGAAAGCCAAATGCTATAAGGTCTATAAGTGTTACAGTATCAATTGATTTTCTCACTTCTAGTAACAACTTTTCTTTTTTTAAAGCATATTCAAGTAACTTACCTGCTTGGTATTTAAAGGTTAGTGCATATCTAATGGGTGACCATCCTTTATTGGCAAACATTTCACAAAAATGTTTCTCCCATCTGTTCCATTCCGAGTCCACTGTAAGTTTCATAAGCATGCAGTTGTACCAATCTGGACTGCATTGTTCCATAAAGTTTTTCAATAATTCTATTTTCTTTGAATCTTCATTGATTTGATATCGTTCACATTCCTTGTTAAAATCTGTAATCCACTGGTAAGCATTTGTGTTTCTGCCAGTGAATTTCTCAATCATAAAACCTTTCGCAATTATCCCTAAATTTTTAGTTTCAGATTTTGATTTTTTTATCTTCAAGTAATTTCTCTAACAGTTTCTCCAACGTTTGATTTAAGGTACTAGGTATAGGTTCAGCGATATTTAGTATTTGTAAGTTTTCTAAGTTTTTTTTTCTAAGTCTTCAAGGTAAAAGTCTTTGAATTGTAAATTTTGTTCTTCATCCAAAAAAACTTTTGATATATCATCTGTTAAGGATACCCATACATTCCTTGTTTGATGTCTTTTATTTAATGATTTTTTTAATCTTGACATAGTTTGAAGTTTTTGTTATTTCTTGGTGTAGTTGTGCTGTTTGGTACTCCTCTGGTATTGCAAAAACATGTCCATCTGGTGTAGCTATCGAGCAAATGACGTTTGATTTTCCGTCTTCTGTTTGTTTCACAACAAAATCAAACCTCAACTTATCCATGTTTCGTGTGTTGTATGCAGAAAATGTTGTTTTATAATGATATTAAGATCTTTGAATAGAAAATAAAGACAAAACTGTGTTTCTCTGTAAAGACAAAAGTGGTTTTATTTCGATACATGAAGTTTAACATTTAAATCATTACGTACATTATCAATTAACAAATCTTAGCTCACCTGTAAAGACAAAAGAAACAACATTTAATGCCTTTAATTCAGGTCTCTTTATATTTTAACAAATACGGAAAAATTCTCCTCTCAATAAGAAGTTATAATAATTAAATGTCACTACCGTCAGTTGTGGCTTCTTTGTCGATAGCCAATATTCTTGTCGACCAGTTAGCGGTGACGCGGCAAAAACAAGTTGGTGAAAAGCACACAAGTGAGGTGATTTTCTTTACACATATATAATGTGATATTTTCTAGAAACAGCTTGGGAGCGATCACCTCATTCCCAGGGGTTACTGTCATTAATATATTCATTTATATTATAATAACCCTTCCTATAAAGCTTTTCTTTAATAAATTTCTTAAACCTGTTAATAGACAGGCTTTGCACATTTACCGGGACTTTGTTGTAAGAACGAGTTACTTACTCTATGGAGTCTAGTAATCGGTATTACAAGCTTGTGTTTGTTCCTAGTATTTACATTATGTATATCTAAAAGTAAGTCTTGCTAAAAGTATTAATGGTTTTATGCACATTCATTAAATTTTCATATATGTATTTAAAGGCTAGTGTTAAAATATTAATTTCTTTAAATTTCTCTCTAAGAGTTGGACAGGAATTTAGACAAAATACAGCTCGTATGGCCCTCTTTTGTAAAACAAATACTGTGTCTACGTCAGCTGCATGACCCCATAGCAGAATACCATATGACATTATGCTATGGAAGTAGCTAAAATAAACAAGTCTAGCCGTTTGTACATCAGTTAAGAGCCTTATTTTTCTTACACAATATGCTGCAGAGCTTAACCTACTCGCAAGTTGGGATATATGGGAGCCCCATTGAAGCCTCGCATCAAGTGTTATTCCGAGAAAAACAGCTGTATCCACAAAGCTCAACTCTCCCCCATTTATAAGTACATTGGTATCACCCAAATGTTTAACATTAGGTGTTGAAAATTTTATACATTTAGTCTTATTGCTATTCAAATGTAAATTATTAGCATTGAACCAATGGACTATTTTTGACATAGCATCATTTACCTCGACAAGTGTAACAATATGTCGTTTGATTTTAAATATTATAGAGGTATCATCAGCAAATAATACTATATCGTTTATTTCCTAGTAAGGAAGGTAAATCATTAATATAAATGAGAAAAAGAAATGGACCGAGAATCGAGCCCTGCGGTAGGCCCATAGCTTCCCTCGATCCTGAGGAATACGCACCGTTGATTGCCACTCTCTGAATTCTATTAGATAAATAAGACTTAATTAGGTCAAGAGCCGTATCTCTGATACCGTAATGGTGTAATTTCCTGACAAGTGTTTCATGATGAACGCAATCAAAAGCCTTAGGGAGATCACAAATGACACCTAAAGCATCCTGTGATCTCTCCCAAGCCTCACATATATGCTTAATTAGCCCAACACCAGCATTGGTTGTTGAGCGACCCCTTGTAAAACCAAACTGATTGCAGTGTAATAGTTTACTTAAATTAAAATATCTTAACAGTTGAGCAAGAATAATTTATTCAAAAATTTTACTAAGTGTTGGTAGTACCGAAATAGGTCTAAAGTTAGTGGGGTCCGAAGTACTTCCAGATTTAAATAAAAGTATTACTTTACTTTGCTTCATGAGATCAGGAAATACACCAGACTCTACACTACTATTAAATATTTTGGGCAAATGAGGTGCAATCAAATCTATTATAGAAGCAATTACTTCAACGGACATTCCCCATAGATCCGCCATTTTCTTACATTCAATAGTGTTAAACATTCACACAATATCTTTTGAACTAACAGCCTCAAACTTAAAGGTTGTGGTGCAAGCTCTTACATTTTCCTTCAGTAATGTCTCGGCTACAATAGAAGAAGAATTCAGCGACTGTGTAGTCAAAATTGGAATTTCACTAAAAAAAAGTCTCAAAAACTTTAGCTACCTCATGATTAGTATTTATAACTTTATTGTCAATATTAAGTTGGTAGTCAGAACTTCGTGACATATTCTTTCCCGTTTCACTATTAATAATATTCCATTCCAAGTCATTTTTACTTATTATAAGCAAGTGTAATGACTTGGCTGCAAAACAGACTTTTTTTTTTAATTTTTGAATAGTTTCTAACATAATCCTTAAAAGTCTCGCAATGATTGTAGGACTTTTCGTTGTTAAATTCATACAATCTTCGCCTACTTCGACTTTAATTCCCACTGTTGCCCAATCATTAAAGTGAAGTTACTCAGCATGCAGTGTCAATAACTGGTATATTATGTATGTATGTAATAATTTGTGTTAATATTGTTGAGAAAATTTTGTGATTTTTTTTTATTAAAAGACTGGTGATTAGTCTAACTGATGTTGTGTAGTTTGTGTTAACGCAATTCCCTTAATCAAATAAAAATTTCATACTTACTTACATATCTTCACGCACAATCCCCGACGAGGTAGCAAGAGAGAACAGATCGCCAAGTGTCATGATCCCTACATACCTCTTTCGCTTCTTTCAGATTTATTATCTACTTCATACATGCATAAAAATTTCATCCTTTTTGTATTTGCATATACCTAATGAATTATAACTATCAATTTGACACTTTAATTGTGCGATGATTTTCTATGTTTAATGAAATACCACATATATATACATAGGTTTGTTTTATTTTTAATTAAACATATACCAAGAAATAAATGTCTACCATGTTTTTTAAAATATCAATATCAACATAGATATCTAAAGGAATACTACCGATAGGTTATGTAAAAAAAAATTGCGGTAAAAAATAGTACTGTATTTAGTTCAGCTTAGCTGAATAATATCAATAGTAATTTTTATTAAAAATTTATATTGTTTTAATGAACAAAAATCCCAATACTAATCATGGTTTTTTATTAGTATTCCTTTTTATTAGTCAAAACTTTCAGCCATCATAATTTTCAAGACCAGTTAACTTATTTTTTCGTTCTTATTACAATACAAATATTTTTTTTCGTTCATTCCTGTCTTTTACGTTCTTGAATTCTATAATAGAGACTTTAGTAATAAATAAATAAATAAATGATTGCTTTTGATACAGTTTTTGATATTTGATATAAAGCGGCTAAATAATATCGATATTATACACTTAAAAATATCGATACACTTTTTAAAGAAGCCTACTTATAATGTGCGGTATAAAGAATATGCGGTAGGTGCCTATAGTGATATACCTAATAGCTTTGTAAATCACTATAGGTATCGACTGATAGAGTGATCACCTTCTCAAAAAATATCTGATCAAAGTTCAGCAGTTGTCACGGTATGTATGCATGGTGTCTGGAGATATGTGGCCAATCCGCTTGCCACATGTGACCTATATCCGGTAGTGTAGTTTTACAGGTCGATACACTAATTTAAACTAATTAATTATTGATGATGCATAGGTACAAATACAGTCAGTGACAGTGATCGTCACATTTGTATAATACATTACATTGTAAAAAAATATCGACCAAAAAAGAGGATACCTAAGGACTTTCTTTCGCCTGTTATTTCTCCGTTACAGGAACCTCATTAGGAAACGGTGGAAGATTAAAAATTACTATCGATAAACGAATGTACATTCTTATGTCGATAAATAAATGATTTGATTTTGATTTGAGTCAAAAAAATAATTATTATCTGTCTTTGCAGGTGATAATATACGGGGGCTTCTCGCGCGTGCGTGACGGTCGCACGGAGCGCACGCACACGCACACGGACATGTTCCGGCTGACGTCTCGCATCGGCACCTGGGCCTGGAGCTCGCCGCCCGTCGCCGCGCGCAGCTTGCCGCCGCGCGCCGGGCTCGCCGCCGCCGCGCTGCCCACCCGCGCCTACGTGTTCGGCGGCATCAGTGTGAGTGTTGCTGCCGCCGCGCTCCCGCCCGGGCCTAAGTGTTCGGCGGCATCAGTGTGAGTGTTGCTGCCGCCGCGCTACCGCCCGGGCCTAAGTGTTCGGCGGCATCAGTGTGAGTGTTGCTGCCGCCGCGCGCCGGGCTCGCCGCCGCCGCGCTGCCCACCCGCGCCTACGTGTTCGGCGGCATCAGTGTGAGTGTTGCTGCCGCCGCGCTACCGCCCGGGCCTAAGTGTTCGGCGGCATCAGTGTGAGTGTTGCTGCCGCCGCGCTACCGCCCGGGCCTAAGTGTTCGGCGGCATCAGTGTGAGTGTTGCTGCCGCCGCGCTACCGCCCGGGCCTAAGTGTTCGGCGGCATCAGTGTGAGTGTTGCTGCCGCCGCGCCACCGCCCGGGCCTACGTGTTCGGCGGCATCAGTGAGTGTTGCTGCCGCCGCGCTACCGCCCGGGCCTAAGTGTTCGGCGGCATCAGTGTGAGTGTTGCTGCCGCCGCGCTACCGCCCGGGCCTAAGTGTTCGGCGGCATCAGTGTGAGTGTTGCTGCCGCCGCGCTCCCGCCCGGGCCTACGTGTTCGGCGGCATCAGTGTGAGTGTTGCTGCCGCCGCGCTGCCCACCCGCGCCTACTAGTAGGTCACACACTTACGCCGTCGTAAAAAGATATAAGATCACTTGTTTAAAACCACACGTTTTTACTTTTAGGATGTCGAAGAAACAGAGGAGGAGCTCCGTGGAGAAATGAGCGATGAACTTAAGTTGTTGGACTTGGAATCTTGCCGATGGCACAGCGTCACCTTGAAGGTGCAACGGCAAAGCACCTCGCAGCCGCAGAACGATCAAAAGAGTGAACCTGTAGCACCAGAACCTATCAAAGGTACTCTAAATTTTAAATCCTGTATTTTTTTATAGGGGAAAAACCCATAACAATTGCAAATCACTTCTAAGCAAGAAGGATGTGGTGTATCCCCTAGGACTCAATGAAATATCACTTCATTCATAGCATGTGTACACTGTCTCTCTATATCCATCGAACCAGAACAAAACAATAGTCAAGTTGTTTGGCTGTAAGTTAGATTTTAAAATAAACTTCAACACCAAAAAACCCCAAAAATTACTTCTATGAAGCTTTTTTCAAAATCTGTCTGGCGGACATAGAAATTAGAATTTTCTTGGATTTGGAAAAATTCTTAATCAGATCCGAGAAATTTCGAAAATGACATCAATGGCGATATTTTTACAAATTTCGACATTTTGCTTTCAAAATATTAACTTATATTAGAGAATATCAGAGAAAATTAGTAAGGAGGCGGAGCCTAACATCACGCCATCGTCAAGTAAGCGATCGTAAGATCGGTGGGGTGAGCGGCAGCGGAGACAGCGGCGCAGAGGCATTCGCTCGGTAGCGCTGGGACGTGACGGACGCATTTGTGGCTTGAATTGTTGTCTTCTCTTAAATGTTAATTTCTCTTTTTAAAAAATTTATACCACTTCTGTTTTGTAATACTTATATATACCTAATAGTACTTTTTATAAAAAAATATTCTTTCTGTGTATTTGTTTTTAGGCTTAAGAATGAACTGTCTTAATTTTATTTAAAATTTTAATATTGTTAATTATCTTTTTTTTATTCATAGTCTTGAGGATGTTTTAATTTGCTTTTACTTTCATTTCCTTTTTTCAATAAGAAGATAAGTAGATTCAATAAAACATTTTGAGATATCATTTATGTATATAATGAACGATAAAGGTCCCAAAAGGAAGCCTTGGGGAACTCTATATTGAATTCGCCTCTAAAAGTTACCATTTAGGACTATTGTTTCAGCATGATTCTCAACAAAGGCGAGAAACCGCGGTCGAGGTTGCTCCTAATTCTATTCACTGCGATTTTGCTAAGCAGTTATGAGTGATTCATTCTGTCCGATAGATATGCTTTCCTGTATAGATATCCATTTCCTCCGAAATTAAATCATTAAAAAGTATGTGGTAAGATATGGGGGACCGTCTTTTTGACCATGGTTTTGAAGACTGAGAGAGTTTCTTACACTTGGATAAACTTGGACGAATAATTTCATACACGGATCCGTGAAATTTCGAAAATGACATCAATGGCGATATTTTCAGAAAATTAATTAATTATTTGCGAGCACAGGAAATATTTAATTCATGTACTGGCAATACAAAAACTTTTGGCGGCAAACTTTGAAAATGTGTTTTCGTCCGGCAGTGATAACGGACCAAGTGTTCACTGTGACGCTGGGCGGGGCGGTGGGCGGGGCGAGCGTGGCAGTGGGCGGGGCGAGCGCAGCAGTGGGCGGGGCGAGCGCGGCGGGGGGCGGGGCGGAGGCGCGCTCGCGCGGGCCGGCGCCGCGCATGTCGGCCATGCTGGCGGCGCAGCGCTCCGTGCTGTACGTGTACGGCGGCGTGCTAGAGAAGGACGACAAGCAGTTCTACCTCGGCGACATGTACAGCTTGGGTGAGTCTTAGATATACACATAAATAAATATCTTCACGCAATTCCCAATACAGTGGTAGACGGAGGTCTAGTCTAGACAATTAAGTCCCTTCGACCCACCTTCCACCGAAGATATTTTCGGGATAACGTGACAGGTGGTGAGCCCGTCGCCGTCTTTATATCCAAGCCCACAATATAATTCGTATATTTTGAAAAACCCATTCCAACCATCCAACCACTCGGCATATCGTGACTTTCGTGGCCCTTAATTATACACATAAATATATGATTTCATAAACTACCATGACATTTTAATTGGCTTACGTTTAAGAGACCTTAAAATATTAAGAAAGTGTATCGGAATGGATAGAGTTAGGAGCAACCTGTACCACGGTTTCTGGTCTTTGTAGTGAATCATACTGAAACAATAGTCCTAGACGGTTACATGTCTTTTTATAGGCGAATTCAATCTGGAGTTCCCCAAGGCTCCCTTTTGGGACCTCTATCGTTCATTTTACACATAAATGACATCTCATAATGTTTTATCGAATCTACTTGCCTTCTTATTGCTGATGACATTAAAATAAATTCTTTAACAATCATACTGATAAGCTTCTCCGGGAGGATGATCTTCTCAAATTTCTAGACAAAATGTTTTATTTCCTTTTCGCATAATCCTATTTTCAGTTTAACTATTCATTGAGGATTGAGGTGATCTCAGGGGATGAGATTACTAAAGATTTATGTGTTCGCGATTTTGAACTTCTTTTAGACATTTGACGAGTACGTATTAAGGCTTATAAAGCACTATATTATACTTATTTTATCAGATCAGCACCATTTTCAAATGATATCAAGACTCTCCAAATTACTTATTCTTCCTTAGTCACCTCGAATATGCGTCAAAAGTATGCAACTCGCAATACTTACATACAGATCAAGATCAGTGTAGATCAAGATTAGAAATTAACTGACGAGGACTGTAACTCTGTATATTATCGTCTTCATTTGCTACCTCATCATCTGCGAAGAAATATAGTAGATGCTATCATTATCTCGACATTGTCATAAGGTATTTTCGACTGTCCCCAGCTGCTCTTTAAGTTCAAATTTCTTTCAAAATACACCATAAGACGATCCTAGAAGTTCATCATTCAACACAAGGTATTGACAAAGTGCGCTTGTTCTTTGTGCCACCACTCTACTCAAAAAACATTTTGAGATTGTGCTATTTTGCAATAGGAACAGTTATATTGTCTGCTTTGACGCCTAAAATGGCGTCGAGCTCACCACGTTGTCTTAATGAGTTCCTATAATAGACTAGAGATAATGATGCGGTCACCAAATCCGCTTGCAGAAGTATATATCCTGCAATGGCCTATTGCAGGCTGTTAAGTAATTGGCAATGGATCGGCCACATAACTCGCAAAACTTTTGTTGGGAAAGAAAATTTTTCGAGTGGCAACCTTGTTAACGCAAACGCAGCGTAGCACACCATTCCACAAGGTGAAAAATCGATAAATTAATCAGCACTGCGAGCTTTTTTAGGGAAGGTTCAGCAGGAAACTTTTTACGGGGCTGATATGATTATGACGAAGTAAGTAAGCAATGGCTGTATGTAAAACTCGAATTAATGTGTTACAGATCTACACAAATTGAACAATTGGAAAACTATAGTGGAACAACCCTCGTTGCCCGACTGGCTCGGCTCGGACTCGGAATACGATTCCGAATCGGACGACGGATCGGCCGACAGCGACGAATCGGACGACCAGTAGGCCGATTTTGTGTTAACGGACAATTTACATTAATTGATTATTTTATAAGTATAGATTTACAGTATCAATGCTTCACAGTTGCAAAGTTATGAACATTGAGTTAAAAGTTAGAATAACTTATGGCAAATGTCGGCAAAGCCCCTTAAGGATAAGTGAAGAGAATGATTTAAAAATTCAACTGATGCGTAAGAGTTACGGCAGAAGTCGCGGGTTCGAATTTCGCCCGTGTCAGTTGATATTTCAACTTCTCATTAATATATAAATATCTATATATGTTTACATTTCAATTTAACCTTATAAAATGATTATTTTGTAAGAATCAAGTCCTTATAAAACTCTATAGATATATTGTAATAGATTTTTTGCTGGTACCTATTAATGTTGGTGCAATTGACGGTTGTATACCTCTGTATACCTTTCTACATTTTGTTGTTTGATCAATAAACCAAATAAATATTTAGCGCAATTTTATTTTTCGACCCGGCCATGAATATGAAGTCGTAGACATTAGTGCCTCTCGTTGGCAACATTTATCACTTGAATTTTTATGTTTTAATCTTACTTTAACATTATAATATTTAAAAAAGACCCTAGGTTTGCCTCAGGTGGCAGGCTCATACCAGTAGATTTCTTTAAAACTTACGTACGTATTATATCGTTGGCTTGATCATAAAGACGGCGACGGGCTCACCACCTGTCACGTTTTCCCAAAGAGAATGTCTTCGATGGAAGGTGGATCAAAAAGACTTAATTATCTAGACCTCTGTCTACATCTGTATTGGGAATGCGTGAAGGTTTTTCTTATTTTTTAAAATCAATATTTGTACTCGAGTCATGGTTGCTTATGTTTGTATAAATATTTATTTATGTACGTATGTACATAAATAAATATTTATACATACATCGTTAGCTTGTACATATTGTCGAAAAATCGCCGAAAATAAATTAGTTAATAAATAAAGTCTTTAGGCTTCTAGAATTATTGGGATTAAAAATTACTTAACGTTCTTAGTTCTTTAATCTCGAACTTCAGGATTCCGAACTATTCTCGTAATCCTTTAATTTACCGAAGACAATAGAAGCCCATATTTCTCTTCGGATTCCCATAACGTATCAAAATTCTAGTAGTTAATAAAATCTGGCGTTACTTTGTAGAAATTTAATATTTTTGAGATGCTATCATAACATTGTATTGCACAATTTCGCATGTAAATATAAATCGCATATGTTACCTGGTTCGAAGAGAAGAAGAGCACCTCCGTCCCACTGATTCGTGCACTATAAGCAAAATGAGTTTTGACTTTCGTATATGTAATTATTATTATTTAAGCTTTATTGAACACCACAGAAAAAGAGAAAAAAGGAAAGGTTATAATGTGTGCCAAAATTCTTTCAAATCGGTTTTCACCGTTTTGCGTGATAAACATCTGAACATACAAACTTTCACATTTATACGTAGGATTTAATTAAACTAAATTTTAACATCATTAAGGTTGCGTTGATACCGCTTAAATATGTTTTTGTGTATTCCCGATAAAGTTTGGTCTTACTCCCCATAAATTCTACCAAAACGGGCTTATAAACTCCTAAATACTATTTTAAGTATCACAAGAGGACATAAAAACACCAATACCAGTACACAATTATTTATTTATGTTCACGATATCTACGTAATATACACAATATTTATTTATATAAAATTTCAGCTACCGTCAATATTTCACGTATAATCGAAATCCACCTTCACGCGATTCGTAGGAAAAAAGCTCTCGGAGCCAATCTCGTTTCTGCGAATACGTGAACAATGTTTATTATTTGCTACATGTTTGAATTCATAATAGAAGGCGGAACTTTTTTCCTCATTTTCACTAATCTGCAATACTCTGAATTACCAATCACTTCAGATCCTCTGTCATGAAAAAATAAATAAAAAGGAAAGATATTGATGCGGCTAATCTGTAGGCGATACTGTAGTTTTTAAGCACCTAAAAATTTAGATGTTTGACATATAATAAAAAAATTGTAGTATACAGAGTATTTATTACTGTTACATATAATATCCAGAGTATTTATTGCTCGTTCCAAACGGTTTTATGGTTTATTATATTTTTTTTAAGAATTGGTCATCAATGATACTCAACAAGTCTTTGCCCTTTCTATCGCATTTTTGCATTCGTTTATAAATTATATTCAACATCTTTTATTATGAATCAAAAAACATGTAACGTATACCCTGTGTATAGAAATATCAAATCTTACGTAAACTAAGTTTGCTAGCAACACTTATCCATTTTACATATTTTCAAGAACAAATAGTAAGATGTTTTAAATTTTCATTCTTATTACAATACTAATTTAATATATTTTTGTTTAAATTTAAATTATTTATACCTCTCTTGTTATTGTTGTGAAAATATTTATGTAATCTGTGTGTTGAATTGTCATTATTATTAATGAAAATTTAAACTGATTGAAATTTATGAATGCCAGATAAATTACTAATAAAAATACTCGCGCTTGTCATGTTTTGGAGTATGTTTTGTATGTAAGTAATCTAAGAAGAAACTTTTGTAAAAAATTAAACATATCTCGCATAGAATAGTGTTTTTGGTCCCAGTTTTTTTGAGTTTTTTCTGTCATATAACATAATTTCGTGAATTTTATTCAAAAACTTTCTGGATGAATATGTTCGAAAGAGATAGAAATAGAGTTCTATTAAGAAGATTTAGTTTGTCAATTCCGATTTTTATATTGTGCATCTTTTAATATGATTATATATTTTTATAGATAAAAACAAATGTTAAGTCTGGTCGAATTAAATTTTTATTAGCTGATTCTTTATTTAAGTTATATTTTTACTGAAATGTATTGTCAAGACGGGGATATTTTACTTATTTTCCTCAATATTTAATTATAATTTAATAATTTAGTAAAAAAACAAAGCAAACCGTCCTGAAATTTATTTTTAGAAGTTCTTCACAGGTATGCTAAAATTGATTTAATTATGAATTAAATATAAAAGTGCTCATGATATAAAGTAATTGCCAAAATTTTGACAATGTTATAAAATAGAGCAAAAAATAAACACGTTTTGTTTTAATTTACAAAAGATAACATTTTATTATCATAATCGTATATTACAAAATGAAAAATAATTCCTAAATATCATTACAACATTAGTCTCTCATCAAAATTTCATCGGCGACATGCTATACTCTATGATTATTTCATAAATATTGTGCGTTTCTTTTAAATAAATACAATAGAATTATTTCAAAATCGAAGTTGATGAGTAAAATAATGAGAAAATAGGGAAAAAATATTATTTTAATTCATGAAGTTCACGCCATAATTAAAAAAGTACTCAAAGTATTTCCCACCATATTTTAATTTTAAAGTCAGCATGAAGAAAAGCATTAAATAAACATAATTTATTTTGACTTTAGTATGGCATGTAAACGTAAACTTAAGTAAAATATACACTGGTGTACTTGACTTCTAATAATAAAAGTTAAGATATCATTTAATCTTCAATACATTGCAGATTGACTATAAATTATTTCTAAATAATAATAACATTTTCATAAACAATGCATTGACAATTAAAATTCATTCATTATCACTAGCAAAATAAAGCTGAAGCCAAAATTTATATAATAAGTATAAAATTAAAATTATGTTATATCCAAATTATTCTTATGTCAGTCGGTTAAAATCCTATTCCGAATGAAAAAAAAATATTTACAATACAACCAGATTTTTTACTTAAAAAAAAATCTTAACATAGTATTTGATCAACAATAAACCACATTTATCATTATTATAAAATGAGAACTGTTTTGGCTGCACCTACTCTTCAGAATAAAAGAAAAGCAAATCAGTCTCTTAAATTAAGAATTAGTTTTATTTACAATTTTAACAGCACATCTGGCTTGATAGTTGCCATTACAACTACACCCATTATGTATACATGTGACTTCGCGCCAAAAATGTATTTACAAAAGAAAAACATGTCATTTTAATTTGACATATAAAACTGTTTTCAGAACACACATTTATCGGAGTGAAAATTCAATGACTACGAAGTCACATTGATTCCCGAGACACATACGTAAAATGCACTTAGAGAAATGTTAAAAAACATACATTTGCTATCTAATTTAATAATAATTTACAAGTTATTATTTACAAAGAAGATCATTTAATAAATACACAATTTGGCTGGATATCTTCTATAAATCTTTCGTCTATCCTATAACGCAGCACTAATAAGAAAAATGATAAAACAAAATGCTACCATTTTTTTTATTGTCAAACACTTGAGATAATTTCCCAAAGCAGGAAAGAGAGAAAAAATCATAGATTATCTATAAAATTTAGCTGGACTTACATTGATATGTCAAGACTGAATCTACTTTTGCCTTTAAAAGGAAAAACTAATTGAATTTTTACTGACAACATTGTGCCCCTGTTACATAAAAAAATATATAAATAAGTTCTGATGCAATACACTGCGTATGGTAGGTATTGTTGAGAATCCCGTTCGACAGCGTCCGTCGCTTCCAAATCCAATATCACAGTAGCGGGCTATAGCTCGCTCGCTCACTCACTACCGTCCCGTCTGACTAGGCTGTCCTCTTTACACACGACCCGAGTTTCGACTTAGCAACGTCACGATTGAGTTTAATTTAACACTTAAAACATTGCAAGTTATATTGACATAAAATATGCTTATAGAAAGAGACAGATATAGTGCAACTGTTTGAAATAAAGATTATTGTATTTTCAGTTAAAGTTCTATAGAACATGTTTAAAAATTAAGTAAAAGTAATTGAAAAGGGAGTTTTATATATTTAGAACTCATAATCTGTGTTCTCAAGTAGTACGGCTGTTTTGGAACTGTCTAAAAATTACGCAATCGCACGAAACCTGTCCCGCTCTAAAAATTAGAAAACCCCGAATCGTACGTTGGCGAGCGGAAACGTCTAGAACAAATCGGTGACAATTGTGCCGAACCAGGCGCAGACCACCGGCAGCGCGTACGTGAACAGCGCCTTGCTGAGCGACGGGCGGTCGGCGGCGCCCGGCACGGGGTCAGTGGCCGGCGGCCGTTGACCCCGCGCGCTCTCGCTCTCGCTCTCGCTCTCGCTCTCGCTCTCGCTGCCGGCCGGCCGCTCGGCGCCCGCCGCGACGCGCACGCGCACGTCCACGTTGCTGCCGCCCGGCGCGCTCACGATGTCGGGCACGAACGGCGCCTCCGTCGCCGGGACGGGGTTCGCTTCCTTCGGCGCCTCCGATGTTATTTCGTCGATTGGACGATTGTCGCCAGAGCCTGCGGACAAAAGTTATGTTTTAGTTTTATGTTTATTATATATATAGGTCCCGGGTTCGATTCCTGGTCAGTTCAATGTAGAAAACACTTTTCTACATTTTCTCGGGTCTGAGTGTTTGTGGTACCTTCGTTATTTCTGGACCCATTCATGTGCTTTAGCTGCTTAATTTGGAATCAGAGCAATGTATGTGATGTTATCCCTATCTATGTATATAATGATTATTATGTTCAAACTGACGATATAAATCGTACATAGGTTCTTTTACAAATCCCATTGGTACGATGGGTGGGGTCCCTTCAAGCCAACGATTTAATTCGTACGTGAGTTATTGAAAAACCCATTGATACGAGCCTGCCAACTGGGGATCGAACTCGGGCCTCTCGACTCGAAATTCCGACCACCCAACCACTCGGTTTTTGTGCTTATAGCGTCACAATTATGCGTCGAAAAGGGCAACCTCACATAAATTGCTCTGATCCCGAAGTAAGTAGCTTCAGCACTTTTGTTACGGTACCTTCGTGGTACCACCAGCATCCCAGACCTGTGCAAAATGTGGAAAGTGTTTGCCCCATTAATCCGACACCATGAAAACCAGTCTATACTCCACTCCACGGAAGTCCTCGACGCGTGACCGCTTTCATCTCGAAGTGTGACGTATCTGGTGCTGGACTCGTCCTGCGATAGATCCTCATCAAGAGGTTCAAAGTAAAGTTTACCTTCCGGATAGTCGGTGTTGGCGTCCCCGTCCTCGTCGTCGTCGGGCGGCCGGTCGCCGTCGTCGGCGTCGTCGCCGGAGCCCGAACCCGAGCCTCCGCTCTCCGTGAAATCCAGCGACGACGCGGCGGCCTCTTGCAAGTTGTCTGAGGGTTACCGTAGGGTGGTGGGGGGTTATTAAGTAGGACGATCAAATTATCGAGCGATACTTAATGACGTTGAGATAGAGAGATCTTGACTATTTAGTCCTTTCGACGCACATTTCAC
>JAGSMR010000070.1:2212500-2342500 GCA_029286605.1 Sericinus montela | reverse complement strand
ATCTATCTTATTTAGCGACCAAGTTCTTCAATGATTAATGTATGTGTGACGTGGTGGACAATGTGTGTGATGCCGTCTCTATCTATGTACCGTATCTATCTTATTTAGCGACCAAGTTCTTCAATGATTAATGTATGTGTGACGTGGTGGACAATGTGTGTGATGCCGTCTCTATCTATGTACCGTATCTATCTTATTTAGCGACCAAGTTCTTCAATGATTAATGTATGTGTCGTGTGGGCAAAGTGTGTGATGCCGTCTCTATCTTTGTACCGTTTCTATCTTATTTAGCGACCGAGTTCTTTAATGATTAATGTATGTTTGACGTGGTGGACAATGTGTGTGATGCCGTCTCTATCTATGTACCGTATCTATCTTATTTAGCGACCCAGTTCTTTAATGATTAATGCATGTGTGACGTGGTGGACAATGTGTGTGATGCCGTCTCTATCTATGTACCGTATCTATCTTATTTAGCGACCGAGTTCTTTAATGATTAATGCATGTGTGACGTGGTGGACAATGTGTGTGATGCCGTCTCTATCTATGTACCGTATCTATCTTATTTAGCGACCGAGTTCTTTAATGATTAATGCATGTGTGACGTGGTGGACAATGTGTGTGATGCCGTCTCTATCTATGTACCGTATCTATCTTATTTAGCGACCGAGTTCTTTAATGATTAATGTATGTGTGACGTGGTGGACAATGTGTGTGATGCCGTCTCTATCTATGTACCGTATCTATCTTATTTAGCGACCGAGTTCTTTAATGATTAATGCATGTGTGACGTGGTGGACAATGTGTGTGATGCTGTCTCTATCTATGTACCGTATCTATCTTATTTAGCGACCGAGTTCTTTAATGATTAATGTGACGACCTCCGTGGACGAGTGGCGTAAAGATCCTTAGAATAAGATAATTTTTCTCTGCTAGAGTTACGTAGATCATCACTGGCCCAATTACGGGCACCAAGGCATTCCATCTCAGTCCTCAGAGATCACAGAGACTGCACAACTTACAACTATTAATTTAAAGTTGATTGCGAGAGTTCATTGGGCGCAGTAGTCACTTTACTCAATAGTCAGCTAATTTTCTACGGTAATTCAATAAAAAAAAAAAACATATCACCGATACTTATTTGGGACAACGACGGGTGGTGAGCCCGTCGCCGTCTTTACGTCTTTGAAAACCCATTGGTACGAGCCTACCACCTGGGGATCGAACTCGGGATAGGATAGCATCACTTTTATAAATTTAAAGATCCTTAGAATAAGATAATTTTTCTCTGCTAGAGTTACGTAGATCATCACTGGCCCAATTACGGGCACCAAGGCATTCCATCTCAGTCCTCAGAGATCACAGAGACTGCACAACTTACAACTATTAATTTAAAGTTGATTGCGAGAGTTCATTGGGCGCAGTAGTCACTTTACTCAATAGTCAGCTAATTTTCTACGGTAATTCAATAAAAAAAAAACATATCACCGATACTTATTTGGGACAACGACGGGTGGTGAGCCCGTCGCCGTCTTTACGTCTTTGAAAACCCATTGGTACGAGCCTACCACCTGGGGATCGAACTCGGGATAGGATAGCATCACTTTTATAAATTTAAAGATCCTTAGAATAAGATAATTTTTCTCTGCTAGAGTTACGTAGATCATCACTGGCCCAATTACGGGCACCAAGGCATTCCATCTCAGTCCTCAGAGATCACAGAGACTGCACAACTTACAACTATTAATTTAAAGTTGATTGCGAGAGTTCATTGGGCGCAGTAGTCACTTTACTCAATAGTCAGCTAATTTTCTACGGTAATTCAATAAAAAAAAAACATATCACCGATACTTATTTGGGACAACGACGGGTGGTGAGCCCGTCGCCGTCTTTACGTCTTTAAAAAACCCACTGGTACGAGCCTACCACCTGTGGATCGAACTCGGGATAGGATAGCATCACTTTTATAAATTTAAAGATCCTTAGAATAAGATAATTTTTCTCTGCTAGAGTTACGTAGATCATCACTCGGCCCAATTACGGGCACCAAGGCATTCCATCTCAGTCCTTAGAGATCACAGAGACTGCACAACTTACAACTATTAATTTAAAGTTGATTGCGAGAGTTCATTGGGCGCGGTAGTCACTTTACTCAATAGTCAGCTAATTTTCTACGGTAATTCAATAAAAAAAAACATATCACCGATACTTATTTGGGACAACTTGACAGGTGCTGACCCTGTCACAGTGTTCAACGATACAAAACGTACACAAGTTTCAAACAATACTCATTAGGGAAGAAAGGTTCTCGAGTGGCAGCCTCGTATAGGCACTCGGATAGGTGGAGCCTCCGACAAGGTGGAACGACTATCTGCACAACATTACAGGGAGTGGATGGACGCAGGAGGCTCGGGATCGTTCTGTATATAAATCATTGGGTGAGGCCTATGTTCAGCAGTGGACTTTTGATAGACTGTAGAAGAAGAAGTATCATTCCATTGAACAATTAACAAAATTATACTGTGTCATGATGTCGCCTGCTCTATGATCCCGCATTCCCGGACGGATCAATGTTGACAACTACTTTTTTTACCGTGTCTCGGGTCTGGGTGGTTGCGATGCCTTCGATGGTTCTGATTCCATAAGCTGTGCTTTAGGTAGGTGTTTAGTTATCACAAATTATCTAAAACCTGTGGTTTAGGTAATTTGTGATGGGAGCAATGCATGTGATGCTGTCATCTATGTAAGTATCTGTAAGTATCTTATTTAAAACAAGTTCTTTTATGATTCGGAGACCGTATCAATAGCCAAGTCATCTGCGCAGGATATATTATAGTGCACGATACATTAAAAATGTCAGTGTTCGCGCTAACACAGATGCACTCTTGGCCCTGCCACCCTGAGTCCAATGGAACGGGGGTTAACGGGGGGCTACAATCGGAGAGAGGTAGGACGTGGACGTTAGCGAGACCTCTAACGCCCATATAAGCTACTCTATTTTCAGGTCTTGTGACTGGCCGGGATTGCCAGTAGGTGTTGGCGAGAGGCTTCCGCCTTATTGGCTGGTTGTGAGGGAAAAGGGGAATAGGATGCTACTGTCACAGGAGAAGGGTCATAACAGAAGCTAGAACAATTTCACTGTGTTTAATGATTAATGTGACGACCTCCGTGGACGAGTGGCCTAAACATGGGTTCTCAAGGTGTCGCCATCTCGAGGTCCCGGGTTCGATTCCCGGTCGGGTCAATGTAGAAAAAGCACTTTTTCTACATTTTCTCGGGTCTGGGTGTTTGTGGTGCCTTCGTTGTTTCCGATTCCCATACCTCAAGTGCTTTAGCGTCTTACATTGGGATCGTAGCAATGTATTTGATGTTGTCCCCATCTATATATGTATTTATTTATGTATTTAATGTATAGGTGACGTGGTGGACAATGTGTGTGATGCCGTCTCTATCTATGTACCGTATCTATCTTATTTAGCGACCAAGTTCTTCAATGATTAATGTATGTGTCGTGTGGGCAATGTGTGTGATGCCGTCTCTATCTTTGTACCGTATCTATCTTATTTAGCGACCAAGTTTTTTAATGATAAATGTACGTGTGTCGTGTGGGCAATGTGTGTGATGCCGTCTCTATCTTATTTAGCGACCGAGTTCTTTAATGATTAATGTATGTGACGTGGTGGACAATGTGTGATGCCGTCTCTATCTTATTTAGCGACCGAGTTCTTTAATGATTAATGCATGTGACGTGGTGGACAATGTGTGATGCCGTCTCTATCTTATTTAGCGACCGAGTTCTTTAATGATTAATGTATGTGTGACGTGGTGACAATGTGTGATGCTGTCCCTATCTATACACGTATTTATTTATGTATTTAATGTATGTGACGTGGTGACAATGTGTGTGATGCTGTCTCTATCTATGTACTGTATCTATCTTATTTAAAACAAGTTCTTTAATGATTCGGAGACCGTATCAATAGCCAAGTCATCTGCGCAGGATATATTATAGTGCACGATACATTAAAAATGTCAGTGTTCGCGCTAACACAGATGCACTCTTGGCCCTGCCACCCTGAGTCCAATGGAACGGGGGTTAACGGGGGGCTACAATCGGAGAGAGGTAGGACGTGGACGTTAGCGAGACCTCTAACGCCCATATAAGCTACTCTATTTTCAGGTCTTGTGACTGGCCGGGATTGCCAGTAGGTGTTGGCGAGAGGCTTCCGCCTTATTGGCTGGTTGTGAGGGAAAAGGGGAATAGGATGCTACTGTCACAGGAGAAGGGCCATGACAGAAGCTAGAACAATTTCACTGTGTTTAATGATTAATGTATGTGACGTGGTGGACAATGTGTGATGCCGTCTCTATCTTATTTAGCGACCGAGTTCTTTAATGATTAATGCATGTGACGTGGTGGACAATGTGTGATGCCGTCTCTATCTTATTTAGCGACCGAGTTCTTTAATGATTAATGCATGTGTGACGTGGTGGGCAATGTATGTGATGTTGTCACTATCTATACACGTATTTATTTATGTATTTAATGTATGTGTGACGGTGGACAATGTGTGATGCCGTCTCTATCTATGTACCGCATCTATCTTATTTAGCGACCGAGTTCTTAATGATTAATGCATGTGACGTGGTGACAATGTGTGATGCTGTCCCTATCTATACACGTATTTATTTATGTATTTAATGTATAGGTGACGTGGTGGACAATGTGTGATGCTGTCTCTATCTATGTACTGCATCTATCTTATTTAGCGACCGAGTTCTTAATGATTAATGTATGTGTCGTGTGGGCAATGTGTGATGCTGTCCCTATCTATACACGTATTTATTTATGTATTTAATGTATAGGTGACGTGGTGGACAATGTGTGATGCCGTCTCTATCTTATTTAGCGACCGAGTTCTTAATGATTAATGCATGTGACGTGGTGGACAATGTGTGATGCCGTCTCTATCTATGTACTGTATCTATCTTATTTAGCGACCGAGTTCTTAATGATTAATGCATGTGACGTGGTGGACAATGTGTGTGATACCGTCTCTATCTATGTACCGCATCTATCTTATTTAGCGACCGAGTTCTTTAATGATTAATGTACGTGACGTGGTGGACAGTGTGTGTGATGCCGTCTCTCATCTATGTACTGCATTCATCTTATTTAGCGACCGAGTTCTTTAATGATTAATGCATGTGACGTGGTGGACAATGTGTGATGCCGTCTCTATCTTATTTAGCGACCAAGTTCTTCAATGATTAATGTATGTGTCGTGGGCAATGTGTGTGATGCCGTCTCTATCTTTGTACCGTATCTATCTTATTTAGCGACCGAGTTCTTTACTGATTAATGCATGTGTGACGTGGTGGCAATGTATGTGATGTTGTCACCATCTATACACGTATTTATTTATGTATTTAATGTATGTGTGACGTGGTGACAATGTGTGTGATGCCGTCTCTATCTATGTACCGCATCTATCTTATTTAGCGACCAAGTTCTTCAATGATTAATGTATGTGTCGTGTGGGCAAAGTGTGTGATGCCGTCTCTATCTTTGTACCGTTTCTATCTTATTTAGCGACCGAGTTCTTTAATGATTAATGTATGTGTCGTGGGCAATGTGTGATGCTGTCTCTATCTTATTTAGCGACCGAGTTCTTTAATGATTAATGTATGTGTGACGTGGTGGACAATGTGTGTGATGCCGTCTCTATCTATGTACTGCATTCATCTTATTTAGCGACCGAGTTCTTTAATGATTAATGCATGTGACGTGGTGACAATGTGTGATGCCGTCTCATCTATGTACCGTATCTATCTTATTTAGCGACCCAGTTCTTTAATGATTAATGCATGTGTGACGTGGTGGACAATGTGTGTGATGCCGTCTCTATCTATGTACCGTATCTATCTTATTTAGCGACCGAGTTCTTTAATGATTAATGTATGTGTGACGTGGTGGGCAATGTATGTGATGTTGTCACTATCTATACACGTATTTATTTATGTATTTAATGTATGTGACGTGGTGACAATGTGTGTGATGCCGTCTCTATCTATGTACCGTATCTATCTTATTTAGCGACCGAGTTCTTTAATGATTAATGTACGTGTGACGTGGTGGACAATGTGTGATGCTGTCTCTATCTATGTACCGTATCTATCTTATTTAGCGACCGAGTTCTTTAATGATTAATGTATGTGTGACGTGGTGGGCAATGTATGTGATGTTGTCACTATCTATACACGTATTTATTTATGTATTTAATGTATGTGTGACGTGGTGGACAATGTGTGTGATGCCGTCTCTATCTATGTACCGTATCTATCTTATTTAGCGACCGAGTTCTTTAATGATTAATGCATGTGTGACGTGGTGGACAATGTGTGTGATGCCGTCTCTATCTATGTACCGTATCTATCTTATTTAGCGACCGAGTTCTTTAATGATTAATGTATGTGTGACGTGGTGGGCAATGTATGTGATGTTGTCACTATCTATACACGTATTTATTTATGTATTTAATGTATGTGTGACGTGGTGGACAATGTGTGTGATGCCGTCTCTATCTATGTACCGTATCTATCTTATTTAGCGACCGAGTTCTTTAATGATTAATGTACGTGTGACGTGGTGGACAGTGTGTGTGATGCCGTCTCTATCTATGTACCGTATCTATCTTATTTAGCGACCGAGTTCTTTAATGATTAATGTACGTGTGACGTGGTGGACAGTGTGTGATGCCGTCTCTATCTATGTACCGTATCTATCTTATTTAGCGACCGAGTTCTTTAATGATTAATGCATGTGTGACGTGGTGGACAATGTGTGTGATGCTGTCCCTATCTATACACGTATTTATTTATGTATTTAGTGTACGTGTGACGTGGTGGAGAGTGTGTGTGATGGTGGCACGCACCTGGCGAGCGCGGAGCCGTTGAAGCAGGGCGCGCTGATGACGCTGAGCGGCTCGCACAGCGCGGCCGGCAGCTGCGGCCAGTAGCGCCGCGAGCCGCGCACGCGCGCCCGCGTCTCGCGCATCAGTCGCTCCAGCACCGGGCTGCCCCACTCCGCGCCTGACGCAAGCAACACTTCTCATGTATAAAATGTGAACACTAGGAGCGAACACAAGCTTGCAACACCAGTTACTAGACTCCATAGAGTTAGTAACTCGTTCTTAGGGCGGTGTATGCGTTTCTACAACAAAGTCCCGGTAAATGTGCAAAGCCTGTCTATTAACAGGTTTAAGTAATTTATTAAAGAAAAGCTTTATAGGAAGGATTATAATATAAATGAATATATTAATGACAGTAACCTCTGGGAATGAGGTGATCGCTCCCAAGCTATAAAATATCACATTATATTTGTATAATGCATGATATTTTTAAAAATATTGACCAAAAAAGAGGATACCTACGGAGTTTCCTTCGCCTGTTTCTTCTCCGTAAGAGGAACCTCATTACGAAACGGTGGTAGATTAAAAATGACGATCGATAAACGAATGTATGTTCTTATGTCGATGAATAAATGATTTGATTTGATGCCATCAGTTACCTTAGTACTATGCACAACGGCTATGCCTATCCCTAGATAATTTCCTACAGAAGTCCTTTAACTTTCCCTTGTATTAACAAATACTTGTATAAAAATATCGTGCACGTTTTGAAGCTATAAGGAATCTACTGTGTGAGGTGTATTAAAACGTCACTACAGCATAAAACCGTCTGAGAATTAGGCGATAACACGTAACCTGAGACAGGTTTACGTGACGAGACGTGTTATCGCCTACTATTCTTAATTGTTAAAAATTTGGAAACACCTAATCGAATGTTAGCAAAATACAAAAATTCTTTTGTTTTCCTTTTATTCTGCACGATACCGGGTAAGGTAAAGCATCAACAAGCCTCTGTCATATTAGTATCGAAACGGCGTTTACTATCGGGGAATGAAATCTACACACGAATGTGACACGAATTCTTCAAGTAGTGGGTTAATCTGAAAGACATCCATAAGTTTGAATTTTACACCTCTAACACCGATGGTGAAAAGTGGAATTAATGATGTAATATCCGCAGGTAGTCGAGTTAAAATGGGTGTCCCGCAGGGGTCAATATTTGGTCCATTCTTATTTTTCATCTACATAAATGAACTTCCCTTTATGGTATAAAATATTTCTAGAATAGATTTGTTTTGTTTACTTCACAACAATGAATAATAGTTCCACTGAAACACTTGATGTTATTTCCAAATGGATCATGACCAATACTTTTCTTCGAATTTATATTTGTCGGTCTCGTCTAGCTTTGCAAACCCCCATTAATAACGTTCATCAGAGCTTTATAGAAACGTAAATTAATTGAAACAACACTTTAACATTCAAAGAGGCATACAATCATCGCAAAAATATTTGAAACTAACTAAAATGTATCCATTTAGTATTGCATAGTAATCCGTTGAGTGGTTACAGTAAAAAAAGTATAAAACGTACATTCTCACGAAATTTTACACTCAATGAATAAGTCGTTTCCTATTTACTCACTTTATTAGTACTGGACTATAAAAGACCTATGCGGGACAAAGGCTTAGATAAAAGGATTGACGATCGCAGGACCAGACATCTCGCCCCGACTTCACCGGTCTTTTTAAATTCTGGTATTTTTCGAAATGGTTATCTCGCATTATCGCTAGCCGGTACCCATTTCCTAATTCTACTCTTACATCACCCACTGGAAGAAACGGGGGTGGTCAAATCTAACGCTGAGGCCACACGATACGAGGAAGTTTTCACATGAACATTATAATGCCCCGAGTAGAATAAAGTAGTAATTAAAAAGGTCATTAGGGAACATTAACAAAAACTATCTACCCCATGTGGTTTATCTTTGTCTCGAGTGTTCATTAGTTGCACTGATTAAAACTTAGAACTAACAGGGTAGAGCAACAATGTAGAGTAATTTATTTACTTTTACATTATTTACTTTACAAGTGAAGAAAACGCTTTTAACCAATGCTTTTTCTATTATACATTTTGGTTTTGGTATGACGTAATCTGCTCTTTTGACTCTTCCTTGATATTTATATTTATCGGGAAACTTTTTAAAAATTTCTTGCTTAAAATCATTAATTACAAAAAACCGTGATTTGGTGACTGGCTAAGTCGAGGGCGACCGTGTTTTATTTTACTTATTCGTACTGTACAGGTAATACTTTTTTGTTGTACATTATGCGGTCCAAATTTTTTTCTAAACGGAAATTATATGTTCTATATCTTCACGCACTTTCTCAAAACTGGGGTAGACGGAGGTCTAAACATAGAATTCCATTCGACCCACTTTTCACCGAACCATATTTGGGTGCGTTACGGGTAGCCAGCCTATCGCTGTTATGACGTTTCCTCTTTACGCAGGCGATGCGTTTAAAGTCATTACTCAACGAAACAACTTTTCTAATCCTTTAGCTGTCGAGCGATATATAAGTTAACAAATTAAGTCCTACACTAAACATACCGACTTCTGTTTAACAATCCGTAATCTTAATTTGGGCGTTTTACTTAAAATGGTCTTACCGTGAACATCGTCCGATTTGCTGGTGACCGGTTTCTTTTTCTTCGAGCCTCGTTTCCCGTCGAAGTCGAACGCCTTCATGTAAATATCTCCACCCGCGGCGTCAGGCTCCGCGTCCCTCTTTCTCCTTTCGTGCTCCTCATAATCCTCCAAATCTATATGTCCTTTCATGTACTGAAGGAATCTCCTCTCAATTTAGCCTGTTCCGCCATCTCCTCCGTCGCCTTCCTGATATCCTCCGGTGTTCGGAGGCTGAGTAACGACGGGTCGTTATCGAGCAAGCTCTCAAAAGATGCTTCCAATTCAAAGTCATCCACGTCATTGGCCTTCTGATTCCAGTCGAAGTCCGGTATAGACCTGACGGATCTCCTGGACCGGTCCGGTGCGAAGAACGGACCGGTGCTGCCGCCGCCGCCCAGGTCTGGCTTCCCGCAGCCGGCGAAGATCTTCTGCGAGATATCTTGGTTGTGTTCCTGGAAGCTCATAATCGCCTCTGATATTTTAATGTCTATCGGCTCAACGACCATTGCTATGTTGAACGGACCTTGGAGGCGATCGGCCACCTTCTCTATCGAATCTAAAATAGAATAAATAAAATAATAAATTAATACGTAGATATGGACAACAATACATACATTGCTCTGATCTCAAAGTAAACGGCTAAAGCACTAGTCCTATATAGTATATACTACCTATATAGTATATACTATAAACTAGTCCTATATATAGTATTTCATGCGGAGGGTTGCGAAGTAATTTTTTCAATAACAACTTTAAAGCACTAGTGTTGTGGAATCAGAAACGACGAAAGTACCACAAACACCCAGACCCGAAACAGTGTAAAAAAGTTGTTTCCTGTATTAATCCGTTCGCTAATCGAATCCAAGACCTCAGAGCACGCGACTCCATGGAGGTTGTTAAGTATAAAATTTTACTGCGAGTGCTTTCTGTGCATTTGCTTTTAAAACGTTTTTAATCTATACTATGTGAGTATCACAACAAGAAACACACGAGTATGACCATGTATAATAGAAATTCATCAAAACATACCGAAATCTTGATTATGCTTTTTACTATCGTAAAGTATTAAAGTAACTGCCTATGTGCAATGCCCAGTGTGTGAAAAAGTGTTGGGAAAAAGCCTCCTGACATATGTTTGAGAGAGATTAGAAGAGGAGATCGTCTAACACGCAGCTCTAATGCGGTTTGGCAGAGATTTCAGGAAAGACGAAGAGACGTATTGTCTAAATCGTAAAGTCAGATAATAACATAAACGAATAACATAAACGAATTCCTCATTGCTATTTACGCCTGGGAAACAGTTGCTCGCTCCCATGCTGTTATGTACAATATTCTTACTTATATTATGTACTTAATTATATTATGTACAATATTCTATTTCCCTTGGTAAACAAAAACCACAAAAAAGTGCCTATTAAGATAACTACACTAATTAATATATTGAATGAAGGAATTAATATCCTCTACACCACAAAACACGAAATTGAGGAAGAACGAAATAAAGAAAATTAAAAGATAAGTAAAATTTGGCGGCATTATCGCTGCATAGCTATTTCTTGCAGACAATAAACCAAATTAATATTATATATTAGTAGTCTGTTTCGACTGTTTCTTCTCTGTTCGAGTAACCTCATTACGAAAGTGGTTATACGTATTATATTACGGAAGTGGTAGATTAACAAATGACAATCGATGAATGTAACGTATGTTACTCATATCGATTTGATTCGATGTCAAACAGATATGCTATTGACTCATATTTTTATGTCTATCGGCTCAACGGCCATTGCTATGTTGCACGGACCTTCGATCGGTCACCTTCTCTACTGAATCTAAAATAGAATAAATAAAATAATAAATTAACACATAGATAGAGACAACATCATTCATGTTGCTCCGATACCAAAGTAAGCAGCATAAGTACTTGCATTTTGGAATCAGATAAAACGAAGGTACCAAAGCAAATATAAACGGCATATGTTACCTATTCCGAATATAAAGAAGTGCAGCATCCTCCCCTCAAACAGATGCGTGCACTAACACCACTGAATTCATCACCATAACTACAAAAATTACGCGACACCTATTTCGCCTCTTAACAAGTCATCATCAAGCGATTAGACCCTACTACCTTCGACCGAAGAGTCAATTTGTAATGTACATGTGTACATACCAACGTAGGCGTCCCATAGCTCCGCGAGGTCCGCATGGGCTGGCAGGCAGCCGCGCAGCACGTTGTGGCAGTAGCGGCTGCAAGCGGGCGCCTGCAGCTCTCCACAGCTGCCGCAGTACCGGAGCCGGGCCCACGCGCTCGCGCACTCGCTGCTCAACTCCACCTAAGAACAGTTACCTTGCTTCACGTATGTACTAAAAAATGAATATCTTCACGTCATTCCCAATACTGGAGTAGATAGAGGTCTAGACAGTTAAGTTCTCTCGATCCACCTCCCATCGGGGACATTTTTGGGACAACAGTTGAACACGTCGCCGTCGTTATGTCCAAGCCATCGATATTCCGATACGAACCTTCAGGATCGAACTCGGGTCTCTTGACTAGAATACCGATCATCCAAAAACTCGGTTATCGTGACTATCAATTCTTAACTATGCTTATTTTACCAAGAATCTCAAAGAGGATTATTTTGTTAATGAGCACTTCTCATAGATATTTCTTGCATTCATTTGAATGTATTTCAATACTAAAACTTATATAAATGATGTCATACTAATTTTGAAAATGGAATTTCTTAATCAGCTCATTCTTAAAAACATTTTTTAGTCTAGCACACTCTGTAGATTCTAACAACATCGTGGTCAATGTAAACATTCAAAAATACAAGTACACTTTTATTGATCCGTTTATTAAAGTTACCAGTTTTTTTGAAGTATTTAAAAAATTGGTTTATAAAAATTAAACTACATCTGAAATCTTTCAACACATTCTTTGTTCAAGGTCGTAAAGATTGTGCTTATTGACCGGTTTGAATTCCGCGAGCTGGTTATCATGCAATTAGCGTTCATGTAAATCTTCAGTATGTACCTAGTTTATTCGCTATTATGTAAAGTTGCCTTGAGCTAACTAGCATGTGTTGTTATATTAGTGGTTATACCATCTTCGCCTCTACTTGACTGATCGAGCTCTATTTTGTTATTAATATATATCTTCACGCAATTCCCAATACAGGGGTAGACAGAGGTCTAGTCTAGACAATTAAGTCACCTCGACCCACCTTCCACCGAAGATATTTTAGGGAGAACGTGACAGGTGGTGAGCCCGTCGCCGTCTTTATGTCCAAGCCAACGATATAATTCGTACATAAGTTTTTGAAAAACCCATTAGTACGAGCCTGCCGCCAAGGGATCGAACTTGGGTCTCTTGACTCGAAATTCTGTCCACCCTCGGCTATCGTGACTTTGTTTGTTATTAATACAATTTTTATATTAAGATAGAAAGAGTTATTATGAATACATTTATCTATTTTTCTACGTACCTAATATAGACTAACATATCATTCCGCTTACTATGCTAAATAATTATTCGCTGTTCAATATTGTATTTCCCTTGTTAAAAAGATATAAAAAAGAGGATACTTGAGGAGTTTCTTTCGTCTGTTTCTTCTCCATCAGAGAAACCTCATTACGAAACGGTGGATCAATAAAATGCAATTCATAGATGTAATGTATATAAATTACATGATCGCTTTGATTTCATACGAATAAACAGATTTACATTCATATTTATCACATGTAAATACCTGTAACAGGTCCTCTGTTACTTAGGCAGGGTCAATACTTGCAAGGCAATCGGGCAATCGGGTTATGTGATAAAGGAATGAACTAATAGTTAAGTGGCTACATTCACGCATTTGGCTTACGATATGGCGACACCCATACAATGCGCTCATGTGCAACTGACTTTCTTACAAGATGACATCATACGCTTCGGCTGCGAATTTAAATCGCTGTAACAAGCGATTTACATCAAAGATAATAACGACGACGCTATTCCGAGGAGCGCACATGTTTCGTTTATGGTATAATTAATATATTAATTGCGGATTGTGTGTCATAAGGCGCCAACTGATATCGACGGATACGTGAGTCAGTAGGGTTTGCGACGTAAGCCATGAACTGATAGCGTTGAGCGTGGCGGAAAAGTAAGCGGGGAAATCGGACCAATGAGTATAGAAAGACAGCGAAGAGAAAATTAATAAGTGAATGCTAATGATTTTGTAGAAGCGTACCACACGACAAGCTAAGGTTTTGAAGGCGCCTGGTTGGTATGTAATTAATAATTAACTTACTATATTATAAGAACCAAGCTGAGCTTTATGTTTGTATTTTAAGCTATTTATTATTGATACCTATTATTCGGACAAAAGGCACGGAACTTTGTCGAAGAGATTTGAAACATTATTTAGGAATTATGATTGGTACATTATGGGGTTCCGGTAAGACATATCGGCAGCTTTTATCTCTAAATTAAACACTCTCGCCGGAATTTCGATATAATACACGGGCGTTGTCGCAGGCAGAATCTAGTAATTCACTAACAATATAAAATGAAATCACTAAAATCAAATCTACCAGAATCTCCAAACAGCACTTAAGTGTTTCACCCAGAACGGACGCGTCCTCCGACGGAGGTCAGCTCTCGTTAGGAATATTGATAACATTTTATAATATAATAAGAGCCCGCCAAAATTTGCATGGGACAATGACGCCGATCCGGCCACCGCCGGCATTATTAAGCAACGCCCCTGAAACTTATGGCGCGTACGTGCTTACAAATTCTAATCGGCAACCTTTTCGAAGCGAAATATACATTGTTTTTAAAGTAGCCGTAAGATACAAACTAAGAGTATCTTATGTTACCATACATATTGTTTTACCAGCTTATTAAATTAAATTTAAAGCACCGTAATAATATTTCTCCACGACTCTTGCTGACTGGCACAAATTGTCAAAAATTAAGTACGCCTTTTGTATAAAATTTGTTTTAAAGTATACAATAAAATGTAAATACCTTTTGGAAAGGAAATATATTTTTAATATTTTTATCATCTCGCATTTCCAAATAGGAGAATTTTCATATTAAATTATTTCTTAGACAAATTACAATTAAAATTAAAATGTTTACATTTAGTTAGTCTGGGCTAAAAGCGTCAGCAGCGTCTAAGGTGAAAGGTGTCTGGTGGTGCGCTCGCTAAGAGTGGCGATTATGGCGAATCCTCTAAGCGATATCGCCATGTCCTGCATTGTACTTCAACCGCCCGTTACGTATATATACGTGTTACGTATATATATGTGAAGCGTGTCGCGTCGCAATCGTACCTGCATCATGTTGCGCACAACTTCGGCTCCGCCGCGTAACGCTTTGTGGAAGGTCCGCGTCGCGACGAAAGCGCGCCGCAGCTGCACCGACAGCTTGTGCGGCACGTCTTCGAACGGCTGGATGTCGCGCATGTGCTCGTTCAAACAGCGCAGGTACCTGACGAATTCATTTGTGTAAAATCACTGATATAGAATTAAGTTTGAATCTTTATTTAAAAACAACAAACAAATAGCTTTAGCATATAATTGTAGCTGATATATACTCATAATAAAAAATACTTATGAAAAGCTGTCCGAGTTCCCATAAGGTAAGGGTCGGACTGAAAATCAGTGTCGGCTTATCCCGGCTACAACTGAGTTCGATTCATTTCGTGGTCGTATACTGCAGCACGGATTGTCATACTTGTTGTTTTAGTTTAGCTTCCGTTAATTTATTTTATATTGTCTTCGTGCTGTATTCGGTCCACGAATAAACGACTTTCTTTCTTTCTATATAAATATATAACGCATGCATTGCTCTTATCCCAAAGTAAGTAGCTATAGCACCCGTGGAATCAGAAATATTTTTCGGCAACTTGGTTATATGGTCCCTTAAGAGTTTCTCAAAAATAGACAAGATGAACGATAAGAAAAGAAAATAGTAAATTGAGTTGGAGGAAACAAAAAACTATATAGACAGGTACAACATCGCACATTAGCTCTGAGCCCATGGTTACTTTACTAAAGGACTTGTGTTATGAAATCTGGAACAACGAAGGCAGGCACCACAAACTGAATACTAATCTACCCAGAATTTACAACTGAAGCTTAGAAAGTTCCACTTCCATAACGAGGACCGAAAAGGCCAGGTGTCTTGTGTTCTTCAACTTTCGATATTCCTATACTTCTAGCATTGCGTTATCGGAGATATTCTTTTATTACAATACGCTGGTCTTACGGAGTTCGCGCAAAGTCGAAAATATTACCACCCTACACCGAACAAATATTCGCGTATAGAGGCTGAAGTGATGCTTCAGTCTCTTGGCACGTAAGCCTTTGATAGGGGCACTCGTGGCGGAACAAAGCCTCTTTCTTCGACAATACATGGATTTCATGACTGGATGTCCACATTTACACGAGTATTGTATATTGCTATATGTATTTTAGGTATAATATTTATAGAATCAACAATAAATAAATAAATACATACATAGATAGGGACAACATCCCATGTATTTCTCTAGTCTCAAAGTAGCTAAAGCGTTATATAAACATTTAAGGCAACATAAACACCCAGACTCGAGATAATGTAGAAAAAGGTAGTTTTGTTCGTGGGAATCGAACCCCGGAACTATAGAGCCGGCGACACCATGAACACCGACGTGTACACCAGTTAACTATAGAGGTAGATCGAAGTTAATGATATACTTTTAATGTAAGTTGAATACCATGAAGTTATGAATAAAATGGCTCTATAATGCGCTAGTGGCAATCTTCGATTATTTAACTAAATACGAGCCTGCCACCTGGGTATATACTAAATACGAGCTAGACACCTGTCACAAACAACTTTCTGTGAGGCTGCTAGACCACCTATTAAGTTGGTACATATATCAATTTCTAAGACATGTCAGAAACTGCATCGTGTATCAAACGCTGGATCAAATGCTGGAGCTTGTTCTGAGGGTCCAAATACATTTTTTTTATGTTATCAAAATAACTTGGTCATAAAATTGGCGATAACATTGTACGGGACCCTCTTCACGCGAGCTTAATTCGCACTTGTCCCGATTTTTTTATACTAGCACGTTGACTCATGCCTCAGCGTGAGTGATAAATGTTGAGGCAACTTCTCAGAATAAGGAGTGCTCATATAAAAATAACTAGCTGTTTATGTTTATCCTCTCATTCTTTGAAGGTTATGAATCGGTGAGTTATTCCAGGGGCGTTAGGCGGTCATTTTCTTAATATTTGTTTAATTTCTCGGACATATGATTTTCCTCGATAAATTTTCCTGGACGTCATCGAAATTACGACAGATTTTCTTGACGTTAGTTTCATTTCTCGCTATGTTTTCCTGGAGGGCAAAGAAATAAATAAAATTCGCTATAATAATGGCTCTTTATTATAGCGATAGCCATTGCATTCATAATAGCGAATTTTATTTATTTCTCGGCGTACCGACCTGAGGATCAAATTTAGATCTAAATTTAATGCCATTAGATTTAAGTTGAACGATTAGTTTATTAGATTTAAATTTAATGCCATTTGGCACAAGAAAGCAGCCTCGACATAAGTTATTAATATATCTTCACATATAAACCAAGACAGGGTAGACAGAGAGAACAGATCGCCCAGTGTACGATCATTACATTACATATGCTTGTGTCAAATTCTTCATTTACGCACGTCTAGGTATCCGAATACTCCTGACCCTACCCTCTTCGAACAATCGCTTCAGACCTCGCCCTTTTCTATTGTTAACTTTCACGCGGTATATTTTCTTCGCTATTCGGTCTTAATTCATTCTTTAGATTTCGCAAAAGCACGGCATCTTGCATATGATGGGGAAAATGGACCGTCTTTTGATGTAGAAAATACGGAGTAGTGATCCCAGTACGATAATATAGTTAGTCACGTAGCATTAGAGTTGTTTTGAATTAAAATTTAATTAACCTTTGTGTTGTTAGTTCAAATAAAAAAAAATCAAGAATCTCAACTACACTTGCTTATAGAGTTTTTATTTAGAAATATATCCTAGATTAATTGGTGTTACGCATCTTGACAGAATGAGGATCTCTTTAAAAAGTAACGAAGTTGTATGCTTTTTGGATTTACACTAATTTTAAATATATACTAATGCAATGAAGAGTTAAAATTTTATAATTTGACGGTTTAGTTTTCCCCAACTAATATTATAATAAAATATATATTGTACAGAGTAGAAAACTTCATTATTCACGAGTGTTTCAGTCTTAAAATTTTGTACTTTAACCGATATACTTTTTGTAGTTTGTGTCAAATATATTTCTATAGGTCACGCGAAGTCACGTGTATATAGCTAAGTACTTCCACAAAAAATATGGTTAACTTCAAACTAAATACAATATAATACATCGATTTTGAAACGCGTCTTCTCATATTCTGACGAGATCATTAATAGCTATAAAGTTTTGAAATTTCTAACAGAATAAGTATATAAATTATATATAATAAATAAATATTTAATAATATTACACATGTATTTATTATTATATATACATAATATATAAATAAATGAGAACAACATCATACACATTACAGAACAATCCCAAATAAGTAGACAGTAATACTTGTATATAAACAAAGAAAAAGTGGTTTTCTATATATATAGTAATTTACATGTACTCGTAATGAGTAAACTGGGGACTTAATCATCGATAAAAAATGTGCAATAATTTAACATTAGCATTCAAACCACGAAGAAGATAAATAATACACCAATTAAACAACCCCTTTAGGATCGAATCCGATTCACGCTTGACTGGCTTGATTCAGCCAGTATATGATGCAGCTAATTATAAATTTAGATATTAAGGCATCGTTAAAATTTCTACAACTTGAAAGAACAACGGTACTATAAAAACCTTTAAAATATACAGATGTGTACTATTTAGTAACCATTATTGTAATTTATTGGCATTCGATAAATTTAAGTAGGCGTCTGGCATTCAACATTAAAACACAATGAAGTTATTAAATCAGATAAAAAAAAAACCGCGCAATCAAAATCCCATCACGTATCTTCTTAACATAACATCTTTGCTATTCGTAGCCGTTATTATCACATCGAACCACTTTAGCACATACTGCTGTCGACAATTAGAGCGATAATTGCTTGAGTAAGTGCTATCTTAAAGAATGTCCTCAATGAGACTGGCCATGCGTGTGAAAATTAACGTTAAAAAATGCTAACCTGAAATTTATAATAACGGTAATAGAGTATAAGTTACATTGAATGGACTGTGTCGTGCATATAGGCAATAGAAACTCGTGGGGCCTACCTTTATAGAACTTTATGTTTAACGAACACGTAAACAAACGATTGAAGACGATAACAGAGTATAAAGTGCCACCGGGAACTGTTATGATAACATTAAAAGTAAATGCTGCCGTGCGGCCGACGAAAGCTGAAGTAGTATCGTGTCTGAATGTATTAAGATTACGAGCGATGGTGTTATGTTAAAATAAAGCGGTATTAATCATTTAAAATTTAATTAATTCTTGTTTATATTTATGCCAATATAACACATTTAAAATAAAACGACATTTAAGTATTTTACCGCGTTTTTGTTTAGTGTTTTAAAACTGTTTTACTTCACGGCGTTTCGGATACTTTTCAGCTTGTGTGGTAATGAAGGGATCGAGGTGTGGAACGTCACGCTGTCATTGTTAGCTTCGGCTACTGTCAACTTTTATTTATTTTATTATTATTTACGCAGAACGCGCACAAGACACCGTGAAATAATAAAGCGATGAAAGCAGTAAATAATGGTTTTATATTTAACATTTAATTTTTTTTATTAGTTTTAATAAAAAAATTGTAACTTTACGCAATCACAATCTGGAGTAATTTGCAATTTAACTTATGGCCTAAATTTCAACAAAGCTTATCTTCCGAAGCTTATTTTGTCATCTCCAAAAAGACCCTAAAATATAATCCTTAGAAAATTCAAAATTTTGTTTTTTTTTTTTATAGAAAAAATTAACCTTTGCTGCTTGTTTTTAACTTTGGCAAGCGGATTGGCGATCGTGTTACGTGTTAAGTCCCTTAGAGCCACCTTCCACCGAAGATATTTTCGGGACAACGTGACACGTGCTGAGCCCGTCGCCGTCTTTATGTCCAAGCCAACGACATAGTTCGTACATAAGTTTTTGAAAAACCCATTGGTACGAGCCTGCCACCTAGGGATCGAACTCGGGTCCCCTGACTCCCTTGAATTCCGACCACCCAACCACTCGACTATCGTGACCTTTTTAGGGGAAAATTATCAGACAATTCAAATAACAATTATAAATGACGTGAATTGTAATTGTATTTAGTATTATCATATAAATAGGAATTGCGTAAGTATTATTTTCATTCAGTTTGGGATTCTTATCAGTTCTTAGAAGGCGGGCGTTATTAATATAAATTGTTTTTTCTAGAACGTTATCCATCTTGGATAGCCTAATTGCTAAAATTAATTAACGATAAGACTCGATAAATTATTTATAATTTATATTAATTTATTTAATTCATAAAATTTATACTTATCATTTTAAATATAATTAGGCAAAAGAAAAAACTAAGAAATTTATTCTTAGAGATGCCTTTTTAAAACACTTACTAACGGCAAACTAATAGACACCAAACCGATCCTACTAATCTTTGCCTAACATCAGTGGGCCAAACGTGTTCGTTATAGTCTCTGTAGTATAGACAGCGTAGTAGACTCTGTGTAGACTGCTGTAGCTAATCAAATACTGCTATACTTACTTCTGGTCGAAGTTGTACTGCGAGTTGAGAACTGTGAACATCTTCTCGTACAGTATACCGAAGAAGCTGTCCATCATCTTGTCAAAGTTGGTGTCGCCGCGTGTGTAGTAACTGTAACAGATAAGGACTGAGATATAATTTATGCGTTCATAGACTATAATTTTTCTTAGACTATTATTAAAAATGTAATAAGTGATGACTCTTCTCCCCATAGGCCAATGAATTTTTGCTCTATGTTTTTGCTACTCATTATTTATTTTTATTAAACATGCTACTTTTAATTTTAAAATTATAAGGAAACTCATGCAACATGTTTAAACTTATATATACAATATAATAATAAACTAATAAGTCACAATAGCCGAGTGGTTGGGTGGTCGGAATTTCAAGTCAAGATACCCGAGCTCGATCCCCAGGTGGCAGTACAAATGAGTTTTTCAAAAAGTTATGTACGAATTACATCATTGGCTTGGACATAAAGACGGCGACGGACTCACCACCTGTCAGGTTGTCCCGAAAATATCTTCGGTGGAAGGTGGGTCAAAGGGACTTAATTGTCTAGACTAGACCTCTGTCTACCCCTGTATTGGGAATTGCGTGAAGATATTTATTTATTTATTATTATTTATTAATATTATTATAAATGTAATAACAGTCATCTCTTCTCCCCATATGCCAATTAATATTCCTCTATATTTTTGCTACTCATTATTTATTTTTCTTAAATATGCTACTTTAAGTTTTGAAATTATAAGGCAACTCATGCAACATGTTTAAACGTATGCATACAATATAATAATAAACTAATCTTTCTATCATTCATATAATACTGTGTCGTCTATAATGGCACATACAACACTTTGTAATAATTATATTGATGTCTTGGACATAAAGACGGCGACAGGCTAAATAACTGTCACGTTGTCCCAAAATTATCTTCAGTGGAAGGTGTGTTGAAACGACTTAATTGTCTGGACCTCTGTCTACCCCTGTAATGGGAAAGGCGTGAAGATATTTTATATTAATGTTAAAACCTATCAGCTGCAAATGTACTTTATAAAAAATAAAAACAACATAGCCGATGCGTTTAATAGGGGAATAAGATGGAAACATTTACTGTACACAGTAGTGTTTGTTTATGATGCTGGCTTTGTTATTTCGGTGTATGGAGACAATAAGTTGGACAACGAGGGTTCGACAATAGAAGGACTAACGGGGTCTGTGCCTGAGGGTGCAATCAGCGAAGCGATTTTCTATGGCCAGTAATTGCTTGCGAATTTGGGCGCGAGAAAGACTTACTATGCTCACCATGAGAACCTCCTTTATAATATTATTTTTACCAGAGAATTTAATGCCATTAGATTTAAGTTGAACGATTAGTTTATTAGATTTAAATTTAATGCCATTAGATTTAAGTTGAACGATTAGTTTATTAGATTTAAATTTAATGCCATTAGATTTAAGTTGAACGATTAGTTTATTAGATTTAAATTTAATGCCATTAGATTTAAGTTGAACGATTAGTTTATTAGATTTAAATTTAATGCCATTAGATTTAAGTTGAACGATTAGTTTATTAGATTTAAATTTAATGCCATTAGATTTAAGTTGAACGATTAGTTTATTAGATTTAAATTTAATGCCATTAGATTTAAGTTGAACGATTAGTTTATTAGATTTAAATTTAATGCCATTAGATTTAAGTTGAACGATTAGTTTATTAGATTTAAATTTAATGCCATTAGATTTAAGTTGAACGATTAGTTTATTAGATTTAAATTTAATGCCATTAGATTTAAGTTGAACGATTAGTTTATTAGATTTAAATTTAATGCCATTAGATTTAAGTTGAACGATTAGTTTATTAGATCTAAATTTAATGCCATTAGATTTAAGTTGAACGATTAGTTTATTAGATTTAAATTTAATGCCATTAGATTTAAGTTGAACGATTAGTTTATTAGATTTAAATTTAATGCCATTAGATTTAAGTTGAACGATTAGTTTATTAGATTTAAATTTAATGCCATTAGATTTAAGTTGAACGATTAGTTTATTAGATTTAAATTTAATGCCATTAGATTTAAGTTGAACGATTAGTTTATTAGATTTAAATTTAATGCCATTAGATTTAAGTTGAACGATTAGTTTATTAGATTTAAATTTAATGCCATTAGATTTAAGTTGAACGATTAGTTTATTAGATTTAAATTTAATGCCATTAGATTTAAGTTGAACGATTAGTTTATTAGATTTAAATTTAATGCCATTAGATTTAAGTTGAACGATTAGTTTATTAGATTTAAATTTAATGCCATTAGATTTAAGTTGAACGATTAGTTTATTAGATTTAAATTTAATGCCATTAGATTTAAGTTGAACGATTAGTTTATTAGATTTAAATTTAATGCCATTAGATTTAAGTTGAACGATTAGTTTATTAGATTTAAATTTAATGCCATTAGATTTAAGTTGAACGATTAGTTTATTAGATTTAAATTTAATGCCATTAGATTTAAGTTGAACGATTAGTTTATTAGATTTAAATTTAATGCCATTAGATTTAAGTTGAACGATTAGTTTATTAGATTTAAATTTAATGCCATTAGATTTAAGTTGAACGATTAGTTTATTAGATTTAAATTTAATGCCATTAGATTTAAGTTGAACGATTAGTTTATTAGATTTAAATTTAATGCCATTAGATTTAAGTTGAACGATTAGTTTATTAGATTTAAATTTAATGCCATTAGATTTAAGTTGAACGATTAGTTTATTAGATTTAAATTTAATGCCATTAGATTTAAGTTGAACGATTAGTTTATTAGATTTAAATTTAATGCCATTAGATTTAAGTTGAACGATTAGTTTATTAGATTTAAATTTAATGCCATTAGATTTAAGTTGAACGATTAGTTTATTAGATTTAAATTTAATGCCATTAGATTTAAGTTGAACGATTAGTTTATTAGATTTAAATTTAATGCCATTAGATTTAAGTTGAACGATTAGTTTATTAGATTTAAATTTAATGCCATTAGATTTAAGTTGAACGATTAGTTTATTAGATTTAAATTTAATGCCATTAGATTTAAGTTGAACGATTAGTTTATTAGATTTAAATTTAATGCCATTAGATTTAAGTTGAACGATTAGTTTATTAGATTTAAATTTAATGCCATTAGATTTAAGTTGAACGATTAGTTTATTAGATTTAAATTTAATGCCATTAGATTTAAGTTGAACGATTAGTTTATTAGATTTAAATTTAATGCCATTAGATTTAAGTTGAACGATTAGTTTATTAGATTTAAATTTAATGCCATTAGATTTAAGTTGAACGATTAGTTTATTAGATTTAAATTTAATGCCATTAGATTTAAGTTGAACGATTAGTTTATTAGATTTAAATTTAATGCCATTAGATTTAAGTTGAACGATTAGTTTATTAGATTTAAATTTAATGCCATTAGATTTAAGTTGAACGATTAGTTTATTAGATTTAAATTTAATGCCATTAGATTTAAGTTGAACGATTAGTTTATTAGATTTAAATTTAATGCCATTAGATTTAAGTTGAACGATTAGTTTATTAGATTTAAATTTAATGCCATTAGATTTAAGTTGAACGATTAGTTTATTAGATTTAAATTTAATGCCATTAGATTTAAGTTGAACGATTAGTTTATTAGATTTAAATTTAATGCCATTAGATTTAAGTTGAACGATTAGTTTATTAGATTTAAATTTAATGCCATTAGATTTAAGTTGAACGATTAGTTTATTAGATTTAAATTTAATGCCATTAGATTTAAGTTGAACGATTAGTTTATTAGATTTAAATTTAATGCCATTTGGCACAAGAAAGCAGCCTCGACATAAGTTATTAATATATCTTCACATATAAACCAAGACAGGGTAGACAGAGAGAACAGATCGCCCAGTGTACGATCATTACATTACATATGCTTGTGTCAAATTCTTCATTTACGCACGTCTAGGTATCCGAATACTCCTGACCCTACCCTCTTCGAACAATCGCTTCAGACCTCGCCCTTTTCTATTGTTAACTTTCACGCGGTATATTTTCTTCGCTATTCGGTCTTAATTCATTCTTTAGATTTCGCAAAAGCACGGCATCTTGCATATGATGGGGAAAATGGACCGTCTTTTGATGCAGAAAATACGGAGTAGTGATCCCAGTACGATAATATAGTTAGTCACGTAGCATTAGAGTTGTTTTGAATCAAAATTTAATTAACCTTTGTGTTGTTAGTTCAAATAAAAAAAATCAAGAATCTCAACTACACTTGCTTATAGAGTTTTTATTTAGAAATATATCCTAGATTAATTGGTGTTACGCATCTTGACAGAATGAGGATCTCTTTAAAAAGTAACGAAGTTGTATGCTTTTTGGATTTACACTAATTTTTAAATATATACTAATGCAATGAAGAGTTAAAATTTTATAATTTGACGGTTTAGTTTTCCCCAACTAATATTATAATAAAAATATATATTGTACAGAGTAGAAAACTTCATTATTCACGAGTGTTTCAGTCTTAAAATTTTGTACTTTAACCGATATACTTTTTGTAGTTTGTGTCTAATATATTTCTATAGGTCACGCGAAGTCACGTGTATATAGCTAAGTACTTCCACAAAAAATATGGTTAACTTCAAACTAAATACAATATAATACATCGATTTTGAAACGTGTCTTCTCATATTCTGACGAGATCATTAATAGCTATAAAGTTTTGAAATTTCTAACAGAATAAGTATATAAATTATATATAATAAATAAATATTTAATAATATTACACATGTATTTATTATTATATATACATAATATATAAATAAATGAGAACAACATCATACACATTACAGAACAATCCCAAATAAGTAGACAGTAATACTTGTATATAAACAAAGAAAAAGTGGTTTGGTACTCGTAATGAGTAAACTGGGGACTTAATCATCGATAAAAAATGTAAAATTACATTTTTTATACATTTTTTATACAATAATTTAAAATTAGCATTCAAACCACGAAGAAGATAAATAATACACCAATTAAACAACCCCTTTAGGATCGAATCCGATTCACGCTTGACTGGCTTGATTCAGCCAGTATATGATGCAGCTAATTATAAATTTAGATATTAAGGCATCGTTAAAATTTCTACAACTTGAAAGTACTATAAAAACCTTTAAAATATACAGATGTATACTATTTAGTAACCATTATTGTAATTTATTGGCATTCGATAAATTTAAGTAGGCGTCTGGCATTCAACATTAAAACACAATGAAGTTATTAAATCAGATAAAAAAAACCGCGCAATCAAAATCCCATCACGTATCTTCTTAACATAACATCTTTGCTATTCGTAGCCGTTATTATCACATCGAACCACTTTAGCACATACTGCTGTCGACAATTAGAGCGATAATTGCTTGAGTAAGTGCTATCTTAAAGAATGTCCTCAATGAGACTGGCCATGCGTGTGAAAATTAACGTTAAAAATGCTAACCTGAAATTTATAATAACGGTAATAGAGTATAAGTTACATTGAATGGACTGTGTCGCATATAGGCAATAGAAACTCGTGGGGCCTACCTTTATAGAACTTTATGTTTAACGAACACGTAAACAAACGATTGAAGACGATAACAGAGTATAAAGTGCCACCGGGAACTGTTATGATAACATTAAAAGTAAATGCTGCCGTGCGGCCGACGAAAGCTGAAGTAGTATCGTGTCTGAATGTATTAAGATTACGAGCGATGGTGTTATGTTAAAATAAAGCGGTATTAATCATTTAAAATTTAATTAATTCTTGTTTATATTTATGCCAATATTACACATTTAAAATAAAACGAAATTTAAGTATTTTACCGCGTTTTTGTTTAGTGTTTTAAAACTGTTTTAGTTCACGGCGTTTCGGATACTTTTCAGCTTGTGTGGTAATGAAGGGATCGAGGTCTGGAACGTCACGCTGTCATTGTTAGCTTCGGCTACTGTCAACTTTTATTTATTTTATTATTATTTACGCAGAACGCGCACAAGACACCGTGAAATAATAAAGCGATGAAAGCAGTAAATAATCGTTTTATATTTAACATTTAACTTTTTTTATTAGTTTTAATAAAAAAAAATTGTAACTTTACGCAATCACAATCTGGAGTAATTTGCAATTTAACTTATGGCCTATATTTCAACAAAGCTTATCTTCCGAAGCTTATTTTGTCATCTCCAAAAAGATCCTAAAATATAATCCTTAGAAAATTCAAAATTTTGTTTTTTTTTTTATAGAAAAAATTAACCTTTGCTGCTTGTTTTTAACTTTGGCAAGCGGATTGGCGATCGTGTTACGTGTTAAGTCCCTTAGAGCCACCTTCCACCGAAGATATTTTCGGGACAACATGACACGTGCTGAGCCCGTCGCCGTCTTTATGTCCAAGCCAACGACATAGTTTTTGAAAAACCCATTGGTACGAGCCTGCCACCTAGGGATCGAACTCGGACTCCCTTGAATCCCTTGAATTCCGACCACCCAACCACTCGACTATCGTGACCTTTTTAGGGGAAAATTATCAGACAATTCAAATAACAATTATAAATGACGTGAATTGTAATTGTATTTAGTATTATCATATAAATAGGAATTGCGTAAGTATTATTTTCATTCAGTTTGGGATTCTTATCAGTTCTTAGAAGGCGGGCGTTATTAATATAAATTGTTTTTTCTAGAACGTTATCCATCTTGGATAGCCTAATTGCTAAAATTAATTAACGATAAGACTCGATAAATTATTTATAATTTATATTAATTTATTTAATTCATAAAATTTATACTTATCATTTTAAATATAATTAGGCAAAAGAAAAAACTAAGAAATTTATTCTTAGAGATGCCTTTTTAAAACACTTACTAACGGCAAACTAATAGACACCAAACCGATCCTACTAATCTTTGCCTAACATCAGTGGGCCAAACATGTTCGTTATAGTCTCTGTAGTATAGACAGCGTAGTAGACTCTGTGTAGACTGCTGTAGCTAATCAAATACTGCTATACTTACTTCTGGTCGAAGTTGTACTGCGAGTTGAGAACTGTGAACATCTTCTCGTACAGTATACCGAAGAAGCTGTCCATCATCTTGTCAAAGTTGGTGTCGCCGCGTGTGTAGTAACTGTAACAGATAAGGACTGAGATATAATTTATGCGTTCATAGACTATAATTTTTCTTAGACTATTATTAAAAATGTAATAAGTGATGACTCTTCTCCCCATAGGCCAATGAATTTTTGCTCTATGTTTTTGCTACTCATTATTTATTTTTATTAAACATGCTACTTTAAGTTTTGAAATTATAAGGCAACTCATGCAACATGTTTAAACTTATATATACAATATAATAATAAACTAATAAGTCACAATAGCCGAGTGGTTGGGTGGTCGGAATTTCAAGTCAAGATACCCGAGCTCGATCCCCAGGTGGCAGTACAAATGAGTTTTTCAAAAAGTTATGTACGAATTACATCATTGGCTTGGACATAAAGACGGCGACGGACTCACCACCTGTCAGGTTGTCCTGAAAATATCTTCGGTGGAAGGTGGGTCAAAGGGACTTAATTGTCTAGACTAGACCTCTGTCTACCCCTGTATTGGGAATTGCGTGAAGATATTTATTTATTATTATTATTTATTAATATTATTATAAATGTAATAACAGTCATCTCTTCTCCCATATGCCAATTAATATTCCTCTATATTTTGCTACTCATTATTTATTTTTATTAAACATGCTACTTTAAGTTTTGAAATTATAAGGCAACTCATGCAACATGTTTAAACGTATGCATACAATATAATAATAAACTAATCTTTCTATCATTCATATAATACTGTGTCGTCTATAATGGCACATACAACACTTTTGTAATAATTATATTGATGTCTTGGACATAAAGACGGCGACAGGCTAAATAACTGTCACGTTGACCCAAAATTATCTTCAGTGGAAGGTGTGTTGAAACGACTTAATTGTCTGGACCTCTGTCTACCCCTGTAATGGGAAAGGCGTGAAGATATTTTATATTAATGTTAAAACCTATCAGCTGCAAATGTACTTTATAAAAAATAAAAACAACATAGCCGATGCGTTTAATAGGGGAATAAGATGGAAACATTTACTGTACACAGTAGTGTTTGTTTATGATGCTGGCTTTGTTATTTCGGTGTATGGAGACAATAAGTTGGACAACGAGGGTTCGACAATAGAAGGGACTGACGGGGGTCTGTGCCCGGAGGGTGCAATCAGCGAAGCGATTTTTCTATGGCCAGTAATTGCTTGCGAATTTGGGCGCGAGAAAGATTTACTATGCTCACCATGAGAACCTCCTTTATAATATTATTTTTACCAGAGAATGTAATGTTATTTTTATTTATGAAAGTAATATCTTGAGTCTAGATGAGAACCAGTAGTATAAAATACAAACGAAAGTATCATTGTTTTTTATGCCCTTGCAGTGCAAATATATTCTGCTTAAACAACATAGTCGCTTCCGTTTTATGAAAACAAAAAAATTGTGATTTCTTGTATTTACGCAAATACTACACATTTTAAATAAAACCATTTTCGGATTTCATCGCGACGATTTATATCGATAGCTTGGCAAAAAGACGGCTACGGTCTCACCAACAGTCACGTTTTCCCCAAATAAACGGTGAAATGTGGGCTAAAAACTGGGACTAAATCTCTGGCTACACCTTTATTGGAAATTGCGTGAAGTATTGTTGTTTAATTCTTAGTGTCTAATGTCTACTATGGGCTAAACAATGGACTGTCAGGCTGTTGTTAAGTAGAAGACAAAGTTATTGTGTAATTTTATTGTTTTTTTTAAACAGAAAATATGCTGATCTTTTTTTGTTATCAAATTAAAGAGGAATACAAAAGATCAACTGACACGGTCGGGATCAATCCCAAAACCTCCGCGATACCGTGGCAATTTACCACCGAGCCACCGTGTACCACACGCATCAGTTCATATTTTATTCTCATTCTTTCTTCCTCCATCTTTCATACTCACTTCTGCAGTTCCTCGAAGAGCTGCTCGAACACGTACGAGTGCTGCTCGTATATCATGCCGTACGTGCGCTTGAACATGTTGTGAAACTCCTCGCGTGACACTTTCAGGAGTTTTCGGAAAAACTCTGCAACAAAAGTAAGTAAAAGTTTAAACAAAAGAAAACGGTACATGTTTAGACTAGTACTGCTACGTCAAGGATGATGCGTGAAGATAAATAATGGTAATTATTGTACGGTATTTTTCGAGTTGGATTATAATCCAATATATATAAATTCATAGATAGATATGGACAATATCACTACATTGCTTAGATCCCAAAGTAGCTAAAGCACTTGTGTCTTGGAATCGGCAACAAAGGCGGCACCACAAACATCCAGACCGGGAAAATGTAGAAAGTGTTTTTTCTACATTGACTCGGGGATCTACATGATCCGGGAATCGAATCCACTAATACACGAACGAACTGTGTATATCTTCAGTCCACGTAGGTCGTTATTATATATTCATATTTATATATCTTTACTTCTTTATTGCTTTTATTAGTGTTTTTGCGTACATTTCACAGCCTTTTGAAAATCTACTGCACCTTTAGGAGAGGCTTCTCTCATAAGAAGACCTCGCTCAGCAAGCGGTTTGGCGATTGCACTACCAGACACATCGCAACATAAGCGATACTACCCATCAACGGTCTCAAAGTATCTCACAGATCCCAAAGTAAGTAGATTAAGCACTTGTATTATGTAATCATAAACAACGAAGGCACTTCAAAAACCAGAGAAAATTGTTTTCGACATTGACCCCACCGGGATTCGAACCCAGATAATCAGAGACGTCGACGGTGGACGTCGAATCGTAGAATTAAAAACTTTGTTTATGGTTAGTCTATTAATATAAGTAAAACATCTCAAAGAGGAAAGAAGACAGCAATTTATTACGAACGTGATTAATAAAAATACAGTTCAATGACTTAAAAGTTCCAGTTCTTTCGACTTGTATAATGTATGTATACTTAAATAATAAAAAAAAAACAAGAACTAGATAGAGTTAAGTTAGAGTCGATGAATCATTTTAATGTAACGACTAAGTAAAAACAAGGATTACACGAACGACGCATTAAATACACACGTGTAGATATTTCTTAGTTTCAAATTACGCTTTGCATTAAATAATGTGACAGAATAATTTTAATCTAGATAAGTTATGCCATTCGTGCGTTTCCCTGTGTTTATATTAGACTAGGTTTCGGATTACACGGCCTGTAAAAGACCACTGCAGGACATTGGCCTGTTCTATACGTGAGATTCGCCTTAATCACCACGCTTGACAAGCCGATTGGCGATTGCAGCAATAGACATCTTGCATCTCTGACGCTGCTGCCAGTTACTGATCTGCTGAATCTAGTATTCTTCGAGATGGTTATTCCGCTGTCTGTAGCCAATTGCATTTTCAAGGCTTTTCAAGTCCCCTATATTCTTGATCCGTAAACACACGGCGAGTTATTGGCAGTAATGCCGCAGTAAATAGCATTTATTATTGAGAGAATCAGAACACTATCAATTCTTATATACAACACACACAACTTCATAAATTAAGACTTTCCTAGAATAACTTTTATTCCCATTTCAACCCAGTGTAAACTTCGGGTACATGTATATGCACGCCTGTTTCTACATACAAATTATTATTCGACTGACCTGACCTGCTCAAAATCGCTGGTATAAAAACAATATCTTCACGCATGGTCCCCTGAAGCGGTGGCCAGAGAGAACTGATCGCCAGGTGTCACGAGCCTTACCCCTTTCGCTTCTTTCACATTCATCATTGTCTTAATACACACGTCTAGGTATGCTAGTGCTTTTGTCCACCAGCACTTAGAGCAATTTGTTCAAATGGTCTTCGAAAGTTAGTCTCGGCTTACCTTGCTTCTTTTTATTGTTAACTTTCGCTTTGTATATTTGCCATATCATACATTTTTCAGATTCATCATTTTCTTTATACATGCATGTTTATGTATCAAAACCAGAGCAAAATGGAGTTTTGACCCTCCCCTCTTCGAACAGTTGGCTCACATGTTCTTCAAAAGTTAGTCTTACTTCGACAGCTTTTAATATTAACTTTCGCGTTATATATTTTCTTCACCATTCGGTCTTCATTCATTCGCTCAACGTGCCCAAACCATCGAAGCACGCCCTTAATTTGTTGATAAGGTCATCTTTTTACCTGCCATATTGCGAATTTCTTCGTTAAGTTTTCGGTCGGCCAAGGTAACACCGCACATTTTACGAAGAGACGACATTTCCGCTGCATTCAACTTGCTTTTATGCTTCTTCTGGCATACCCAGGTTTCACTGCCTTATAACTAGGTCGGTAACTGCAAGCGTTATGTATTGCAAGGCGTGCACTTGCCTTTTGACTAACGCAGTCAAAGCACCGTTGACTTTGTTCCCGGCAGCGACACGCCTGTCCACGTCTAAATCACATCTTCCATCCCGGCTAAACGCACTCCCCAAGTATACAATTTCATTCACCTGTTCTAGACATTCCTAATTTACCCATATTTCACACTTCGTTCTTTATTAGTCCCTTTCTTATACTTTATAGTAATCTTAGGCATACTAATTACTGAATTTTTGGAAACTCATATCCTTCTAAAATCTAACAGGAAAAAATAGCTGTGTATTGTGTATGAATAAAAAAAATTAAACTTATTAACAATAATAGCATTCCGAAGATTAATAATGTTTTCGCGAATTGCCAGTGCAAAAATACGTGTACTGTTTCGAGATAACGTATTTCTAACATAAAAGTAAACACGTTCGAATACCCAATCATACCCTGGTATCACCAGTAGGTCAATATGAAGATAAATATATCACTGGGGTCACGCTGCGCGACATCTTGTGGTACTTGATAATAAATTGTTTCCAGGGTTATCCGATGTTTTCTTTTTAATAATTATATCAACCAATTCCTATCTGCATTGAGGAAAAGATGTGGGGCTGTATCGAATTCTCAAAACATGTTAGTAATTACATTAATATTATTTCTAAATTAATTTATATTTATACATGCGATTGCGGCGTACACTTCCGGTTTCTTTATTCCCCTTGCGTAATAATTCCCATGGAATAGTGCTGTAAATTAACAAGCTTAATGAACGATGTGTATCTATATATTTCTTTCTCCATCTGAGCTTCCTTCATTGCTAAGTATCGTGGCCATGGTGACCGGCCGGTTTTGTTGACATTTTCGCAATTGTGTGGATGTTATTAATTAATTTGCAGCAGCCCTAGAGCTATAAACAATTCCAAAAATGTCAACTCTTAGTGAGCTCTCTCTCTCTCTATGCCATTAAAACCGGAAAACTATTGTCGTTAATTATGCTTATTGTACTGGCCCAGACAATTCCCAGGCATAGTGTATATAACTGTATAGAATATATGTCTTAGAATATATGAGTTGACATTGAGATGTATATAACATTTATGCCTGCGATTTTTTCCGCGCATAACACCGAGATTCCCGTGCGATCCTTTAATTTCCTTAAAAAACGTTAGCATATGCCTCTTCCTGAAATCTCATCAACAAACCAAAAATTTAATCCAAAATTCAGGTTTCCGAACTTTTCTTCTGAGACTGTATTTATTCCGGGATAAAAAGAAGACCGGGATAAGAAAAGGTAACATTCGTCCAAGAACTTCGTCGTATAAATGATAAAATTTGGTGCGGAAGTGCGCTACTTTATCACTTCAGAACGGCAGATCGAATAGTTTAGAATAGCACACAGTCTTCTTTTTATCTTTACGCCATTTCCAATACTGGGGTAGACAGATGTCTAGATAATAAAGTTCTTTCGACTTATCTTTCACCGATGACATGTTTTCCGGCTACGTCACAGGTGGCGAGGCCGTCATGACCCAGCCAACAATATAAATCTACATGAGGTTTTGAAAAAACCATTGGTACGATGCCACCCTGGGGATCCAACTCCGATGTTTTGACTCTAATTCCGATCAGCCACTCGATTATCGTAACTTTGTGATTTGATTCATTTGAAATAAATTAATCAAATCACGAATTCCGATCAATAATGTTTTTAACTGTTATAGAGAGTATTCAAATAATAAATAGTTCAAGTAGCAGCGTTTAATGTCCGTGGCTTATGAAATATTTGTTGACAAAACGCTAAATAAACGGTTCGTCGACACCAAATTGCCTGTCCCACGTTATATAGTGTCGCGTGCCGCATGGAATAAGTACTTTCGTACCGCTCCTGCTTGTTGTACAACGAGAGAATTATTAAAAAAGATAGATAGATTATAAACGATTCTTTTTTATTATTTTCCACTTTAATACAACTGCTGTTTATTCTCTATTTCGCCCAGGGTTGACTAGTAAAGAATGCTATAAGTCATTAAGCCCATCGTTACTTTTTTATTAGGTGTCAATAAAGAATAAATAAAGAAATACATTATTCCACAAAAAATGCGAACGTCCATAGCGCACGAAACAGCAATTTCAACCGATAACTGACTGGATCTCTATGTGGAGGACGGCTCGGGTTAAGATCCCGTCTGTGTCAGCTGATTTTTTATAATTTCTATTTTTAATATATATTTATTTAATAGATAGTTTAGAAGGCAACATAGCCGTTGTTGAGCATTCCATCTCCAGATTGTAGGCTCGTACCAATAAGCCTTGTTGTCCCATAAAATGTCTTCCGTAAAAAGTGGGTCGTAAGTCTTATTTGTTTAGATCTCTGTCTACTCCAATTTTGGGAATAGCATGAAGATAACAATGTTCGTTTAATTTATAATATCGCACTAAAATCCCGTTTGAGTTTCTAATGAAAATCTATTTTAATTACAACAACCAGTGCGTCAATTATATCTCTATACTTAATAATAAGTGGACATTTTTGAGGTGAAAGAATTTTAATTTTTACATGTTTTGGTGATCTGTTCCACCTGTTCTCTCTGGCTACCCCGTCAGAGACTGTGAGGAAAAGTGAGTTACAACTTTCAAATAATGATATATATAAAATAATATATGTTCAACGTATATTTATTCATAAGTATTTACACCAGGTGTGTCTAGTACATCGTAGAAATAGAACCGCGAGCGCGCCCGAGTCAATCACCTGGTTCGCGTAATTCGCATCATCGATTGTTTTATAATTATTATTAAATGCTTGCGTGGCATCGAACCATATTCGATTTGTTTCGGATTTTAAAAGTAAAGCTATAGCGGCCAGTGCGTAGAAACAGCTAGAAGGTCAGGTAAGCTACACTACATTAACAGACAAGCAAAAAGCGTAGTCAGTTGTTTAATTCAATTTATTATTTTTAAAGACAAATTCAACCTTTTTATTTTAGATAATTTATGTGTGCGTTTTGCACTGTAACGCCTTTAGTGTATACACTTTGCAATTTCTTCCGGCTCGCATATATATATGGAATTACGCCACAAAACCGCAACGACAAAATATCTATTTACATGATTTATGTTTTGCTCTTATGCATCGAACTAATACAGAAACATTTCGCAGGGAATAAAGGAATCCCACGAAATGGCTTCGACCGCGCCAACCGCATAGACGACTAAATAAAGAACACGTCACTTCGTTCATGCGGTTCTTGAAATTAAATAGTGGCTGTAGTTTTGTAATGTTCCAAACAGGGATTCAAAACGTTAGTAATGTTTCTTGGCAGAGAAGAAGTCTCATTTTTATTAATAAATTTTTATTAATAAATCCGATGAACCACTGTATACAGCTACTACAGAAGAGGAAAACATTTCACATTTACTATGGTTTTAAACATGGATTATGGTTTCTCTCTAACATCCAGGGACATTTAAAAAGGAAACTGAAGGAAACAATACAGAAAAATCCAAAAAATCGTATTACAATTTAAATGCATTACTAAATGACAAATTTTAAGACGTTTGTTTTTCTTTCTGTTTTGTACGCCAAAATGGCAAAACTTAGAGATCAATAGATATAATTACACCCAGTACTGTACCTACGTTTATTAAAAAACTAGCTGATCCAGCAAACGTTGTTTTGCCATATAAAAATAGGGGTTGATCGTAGGGTGGTGAGAATTCAGGGTTTTATGTATTTTTTAATATCATAAAAATAATATTTAAAAATAAAAAAAATTAGGCTTGGACTACCCTTAACATTTAGGGGGGTGAAAAATAGATGTCGTCCGATTCTCAGACCTACCCAATATGCACACAAAATTTCATGAGAATCGGTTGAGCCGTTTCGTAACTAACATTGTGACACGGGAATTTTATATATAAGATAAATAAATGAATCTACTACTTCTGAACTTATAGGGGTGTTATAGAAACTAAAGGAGGAAATGTGGAGGGCGATGGCTGACATGAATCATGATTGTAGGCGCTACTAGTGGAGGCTGGTCAACTCGGGGCTGGAATTTTTTATTTTAATCTTAGAATATGCTTTAATTGCCTGTAACATTAATGTTTGCTTTTTATTTTGTTCTATGAACCGGAGTTTCTTTAGCGTTTCGTTTCGTCTTGGTAACAGGTACCTTATTTAGAAACAATAGTAGTTTACAAAATTGAACAAGTGAAATTTATATTCATAGAGCTTCTATTTTTTTTTTCAAAATTTTGATATTATAATTACCTTGTAGTTTCTTCATAAGATTACACCTTCATTGATGACCTGATCAACTTTAAATCAGTGGTTGACATCAGCGTCCAAGTGGCGATTAAATCAATTATCCACTTTACACAAGAGGCTTATGTTATGATACACGACAGGATTGTCAAAGCATGATTAAATATTTTATCCAGCTGATTCTTTCGTGTTCACAGATCACAAATAATTTTTACTGCCTCCCGCGAATATTAAATTTGGAATAACACTTACCGCATTTATTATCTATGAAAAAATCCCATTTCTCCGACAGCTGCGTCAATGAGTAATAAAACTCCGGAGTCCGCGCTTGCATTTCCGCCGTACGTTTTCATTCCGCGTGCGCGTGGGCACGTCATCACCTGCCTTTTAGTAAATATGGAGCAAAAACTACAAAATATATATTTTGTATCGTGTTCCACGCTACTTATATCTCCTGCTTGCCATGGCATTTTACGCATTGATAACTACTTTAGTATTAAATGTAAAAAAATATGGTTAAATGTTTGTTATTCAGTTACGCCAAAACAGCTGATCTGATTTGAAGAGATCTGTCTGGTATATGTATGTAATTCTGTGTTGCTGTCGATACCGCCAACTCTGTTTGACTATGGAAGTAGAAGGCCAGAGATCACAAAGAAGTCAACTATGCTTCTGGCTGTATGGCGCCGCAAGAGAATCAGCCATTATGTATCATCCATAAAAGATTGAAAGCGGAAATTACCCTTATTGTCGGGTGGCCTTCTTAGTACTGGCCAAGGTGGCGGCCATGGTAACGGCGGGGCAGGGGATGCGAAACATTTCCGAAAATCATGTTGCCAACCCCGCGTACCCCCTACTAGCCCTACCATCTGACCATCGAACTCGGATCTCTCGATTCGAATTGCGATCAACCACTCGGCTATCGTGTTTTAAGAACCGTCTTTATTAGAGCTAATAAATTATCAAACCGCATGTTATAATTAGACCGAACATCAAAACGACCGGCCACGTGCAACCGTGCCGTTCTGAGTTAACTTGTCAATTCCATCTCATCAGCAGTCAATGACACAAATACGTCGTAATGCCAATACACGCACGTCAATTATAGTGATGTAGACGTGAATGAGATAACAGTTCTGCATCGTTAATTCATTTAATGGCAGAATTGATCAATTAAATTATTAAAACTCGTGAAACTTTCATTAAATGATAAAAAACGGCTCAACTCACGTATAATCAATCGATGTAGGTACAACGCGCGCAGTGCGAGACGAGTTTGCGGTCATCAGGATGAAGGACCTTCGACAGGTCCGAAACTAGTCGGTACCTACACCGATTGTTAGGACGTGCGTTTATCCGTTTTTAATTATTTAATTTAGAATCGATAAAAAATATCTTCACGCAATTTCCGAATACAGGGGTAGACAGAGGTTTAGTCTAGACAATTAAGTCCCTTCGACCCACCTTCCACCGAAGATATTTTCGGGACAACGTGACAGGTGGTGAGCCCGTCGCCGTCTTTATGTCCAAGCCAACGATATAATTCGTACAAACGTTTTTGAAAACCCATTGGTACGAGCCTACCATCTGGGGATCGAACTCGGGTCTCTTGAATCGTAATACCGACCGCCCAACCACTCGGCTATCGTGTTTTAAGAACCGTCTTTATTAGAGCTAATAAATTATCAAACCGCATGTTATAATTAGACCGAACATCAAAACGACCGGCCACGTGCAACCGTGCCGTTCTGAGTTAACTTGTCAATTCCATCTCATCAGCAGTCAATGACACAAATACGTCGTAATGCCAATACACGCACGTCAATTATAGTGATGTAGACGTGAATGAGATAACAGTTCTGCATCGTTAATTCATTTAATGGCAGAATTGATCAATTAAATTATTAAAACTCGTGAAACTTTCATTAAATGATAAAAAACGGCTCAACTCACGTATAATCAATCGATGTAGGTACAACGCGCGCAGTGCGAGACGAGTTTGCGGTCATCAGGATGAAGGACCTTCGACAGGTCCGAAACTAGTCGGTACCTACACCGATTGTTAGGACGTGCGTTTATCCGTTTTTAATTATTTAATTTAGAATCGATAAAAAATATCTTCACGCAATTTCCGAATACAGGGGTAGACAGAGGTTTAGTCTAGACAATTAAGTCCCTTCGACCCACCTTCCACCGAAGATATTTTCGGGACAACGTGACAGGTGGTGAGCCCGTCGCCGTCTTTATGTCCAAGCCAACGATATAATTCGTACAAACGTTTTTGAAAAACCCATTGGTACGAGCCTACCATCTGGGGATCGAACTCGGGTCTCTTGAATCGAAATACCGACCACCCAACCACTCGGCTATTGTGAATTTTTTGTAACATCACTAGCTGTAAGAAGACACCACCTAAACGCCACAGTTTGCTAACACGCGTATCCTTTTACAAGCGTCCAGTAAATCACAGAGCGGTTCCTATTTCCACCGCCCTCGGTTTACAAACTAACGAATCGTCTAAAAATATACTGTATGGGAGTCATAAATTTCCTACGACGGGCAATTTGTATGAGCGATTAGATTAATATGAGTACGTGACAACGGCGTTAGGATATTGAAAACGAACTTTTTTTTAAATTAAATAACAGTGTACGTGAAGTAAAAAGTGTAATATTCGTACATATAATGTATAGATACACAGATACATACATAGACAGATACAACATCACATATTTTACTCTGTTCCGAAAGTAAGTAGCTATAGCAGTTCTGTTATGGAACCGGAAACATCATACAGCACCACATGCACCCAGACGTGGGAAAATGTAGAAAAACTGGTTTTTCTACGTTGACATATAGTTTATAATTCCTTAGATATGAAATTGTAATTTGTGTAACATGTATAAAAACGGAGGTGCCGTTGACGAGTTTTCATGGTGTCGTCAGCTCTCAGCTCCCAGATTCGATATCCAGAGGGGTCAATGCAAAAAACCACTTTTTCTACATCGTATTCTAGTTCTGGGTGCTTGTGGTACCTACATGGTATCTGATTCCAAAATACAAATGTTTTACAGCTACTTACTTTGGGATCAGAGCAACGTATGTGCTATTGACCCTGTCTTTGTATCTATTTAATTATATATTGTTAAAAAAATATATGATTCTTTCTTTCCATGGCTGTCGTAAGTAATTTTTTTTTATCCTTCAATATCATTATGGCAACCGTTAGATGGCGGGATAACCATATCTAAAAATATCAGATCAAAATAATCCAACCGAAGATGGGCTGCAGCGTCTGAGGTGTGTGTGGTCTGGTACTGCGATGGCTAATCCGCTTGCGTAGCGAATATGGTAAATCCTCCCTATGGGAGAGGCATATAAACATCCACATAGGGAAGGATATAGATCCTGCAGTGGACTTTAACAGGCCGTTATGTATGAATGATTGTACATTAAATATGACGTTATAGTTATTTCACAAATAAAGCTTTCAGACTAGTCCGATGACGTCCTATGAATTTTTCGATTACAACGAAATGTTTAAAATATTATCCGTGCTTGTGATTCTGGGATTGGAACCCAGAAGCCTTTGCAGTCATCAGATAGATTAAGCCCTAGGTCACTCGGACATTCAATCATCTCACCTGACAGTAACGTTTCGTGTGACAATGTTAAACAAATGTTCTTTTTCCAGTATGATATTTTATTAAGTATTGTAATTAGTTTAATTTTGTGTCCAAATTTGTTAATCTTTATTTTTTTGTTAAATTTTCTTTACTTTAATTTACATAAATTATAAGAATAAAATAAAAATCATTTTTGCGCACAATACGCCACTAACATTAGTGGCGTATTGTGCGCAATAATTCTTTCTTTCCTTCTTCCTCTACTAATGTACGATCCCTGTGGAAGGTCCGTACAAAACTCGATTCCGGAATTATTAGTCGATACCAATTCCGTGAATCGGTTGCAACGTGATAATTGATCGTCTGGCCGACTTATCGGATCGTACAAGATGGCCGCTGCGCTCTCGGGCCGTCGGCAATCAAGCCATGTTTGGGCAGTCGCCTGCAGGTACCGTTCCACGTCGCAATTAAACGTCTGAGCTGGAAGCCTCGAGAGCGAGGTTTAAGATATACATTGGGAATATATAATGGAAAGTCAGGATAGCTGGGTGATCGGGATTCGAATTCGAATCACGAGACCCGAGATTGATCCCCAAGAACTCCAAGGCTCACGACTTTATCAAAAGTCATATGTTTCATCTTATTTCAAATAATAATAAATTAATATGTACAATTACGTACCGTACGTAGGTATGTAATTAGTAATTATCAGAGCATAGTTTGAAACATGAAACTTTTCTTCGGAGTATCCACCGTAAGCGTCGGAAATTTGAGAAAACTGAGTTCCTTCTACAGCTATTGCTTCGAGCTATTTTTCGAGCCTTTAACAGACAATCTAATGAGATCTCAGAATTTTTATTCATATCTTTTTTATTGAAACGAAGGTGTTAACACATTTTCAATAAAATACCTCGACAACGCAGCATCTACGTTGCAAAGCAACGCGATTATAACAAAAGCTGTTTACGGTTACGGCCTATGTCTCCCACCATTAACATTTACTGACCGTTAAGTAAGTAACAAACAAATAAAAACCGCTGTTACATCACGGCGTCCCATACACGGTGTCATAAAAGGTACTAAAAATCGGTACGTGATAGCTCAATAAAGGTCCGTGGGAGCGCCACAGGTCGCTTTTCACTCAGGAATTGAACCTTAGAGCGGGACGGAAAGTGGGCGAGTCAATATTGACTGTAGCTGGTGGTCGTTTGTTAGTGTCAGCTGGTTCGCAGCTTACGGTGTTGGCTCATTCATATTTATTGAATTTGTTGCGTGTTCTAATTCAGCCAGTGCATATCCGATAGTAGAAGGACCTTAAACTCCAATATAATTCTTAATTTACTATCTAGTATTATTTACTATTAAATCTATCTGTCGCGATAGCCGAGTGGTTGGGTGATCGGAATTCGAGTCGAGAGACCCGAGTTCGATCCGCAGGTGGGTAGGCTCGTACCAATGAGTTATTAAAAAAAAACCTATGTACGATTCATATCGTTGGGTTGGAAAAGACGGCGACTGGCTCACTACCTGTCACGTTATCCCAAAAATGTCTTCGGTGGAAGATGGGTTGAAAGGACTCAGTTGTCTAGACCTCTGTCTACCCCTTTATTCGGAGTAGCGTCAAGAAATGTGTTTTTCACGCAATAAAAATCCGTTATTTGAACAGGTTTATATCTTAACGCATGTTTCCACACCGGGTAGTAGGCAAATGTAGGCATGTAGGCAAAGGTAAAAACAATGGAGTCCTTTCGACCCCTTTTCCGCTAAAGCTTATTTGGGAACTAGTTGGTAGTGAGCCGGCATACAAAGCTAAAAGATGCAAGTTCGAGTAAATGTATTAAGGAATATGAATATTATTGTCTATATATATATATATATATATATATATATATATATATATATATATATATATATATATATATATATATATATATATATATATATATATATATATATATATATATATATATATATACATATATATATATATATATATATATATATATATATATATATATATATATGAAATTTGGGTCGAATAGACTTTTGTCTAGACCTCTCTCTCTACCCCGGCATTGAAAATATGCGTGATAATTATTTATTTCTGTTATATAAATTATTTATTTCTGTTATATGACATATAGCTCGTTTTTCAACTTGCATACATAAAATGAAATATTAAAGAAACATCATTCTTTAATTATACCCGCCTACTGATGATAATATTCCAATAATAAAATATGATGCCATTTATAAAGAAAAAAAAACTTCACTTTATATACTGATGGCATAATTCCGCAGGACGACATTGTAGGTCGTGGAGCTAAGAACGAGCTTATTGTTAAAATGTCGACGGCAAATGTTGTATCCTTCACATTGTAATTTTTAACTTCTGTACGAGGTGAACAAAAGGCCTTCTCAAAGTTATGACTACAAATGCCTTTTGCATGACTGTAAATCTTTCGCTAAGAGTCGAAAGACTAAACACTGCCCCCTACCACGAGTTTGCAAAAAGAAAAACATTCAAACGTGTATTTCGGATTCAAGTATTCGTAAATACTTTCTAGGATGTAGATGTATATTCGTACGATGTTTATGAATTTTGTACTGTTATATACAGTGAAACTAAAAAATACGCATTTCCTTTGCCGCTTTATTCAAATAAAAGTAGATTCGACGATGCGTATAACTAGCAATGTAAAAAAGTATTTCCTAGAGGATTGTAAAAAAATATTACTATTAACAATTCAATGTGTTGTTGATAAAAAAAAATGTTGCGCTAATTTCTTTGTCATTTGCTAGTAGTGGCCACTGTAAAATTAATTCTTTATGCTGTGAAATAATTATTCGTTTGCTTACTGGCTGTACAAATATTGGCTGTGTCTGATTACAGAAAAAAAACTTCACGATTTGCGTGGCATTCATCATTGCAGTGAACAATGGAATAAATCACTTTCACGAATTTTTTTCACGAATGCGTATCATCATGCGTATACATTTTTTAATGTAAACTGTAATTAATTATGCAAATGATGATCAAATGTCTTCATTCTGATATTCTAATATACCTTGACGTGCTGAAACGAAACAAAGAATAGTCTATTGATACGTGACAGAGGTTCATTTAAAGTGTATTTATTCAATCAAATATAGCAATAATGTTATTTTCAAATATTACTAAGCTGTCTTCTAATTAAGCAGGAAATTTACTCCGCAAAGCATCTGGAGGAGATTTTATGGACAACTGTTACGGAAATAGATTATTATATACAATTAAGTAAGTAAACGCTTGTCGTTAACCTATTTCTTCAGTGGTCCAAGTAATTAACGACTATATTCCATTAACTTCTCAAATGAAGAAAGAAAATAAACGTGGAAATATAAAAGACACAACATTAGTTAAACAAAAACAAGAAATGTTTCCTATTGTTGCTATTTATATGACACCACCATTACAACTTTGAAAGCTACAGGTTGCGGGTTCGAATCCCGCTAGGGGCAAACATTTGTGTGATGTATATGAATGTTTGTGCTCGAGTCAAGTTTATACAATTACTTATATATGTAAATTAATTACAGTGTACCGTTAGTTTAGACACTAAGACGGCATTGGATCACCTATCACGATGCTTATGCTTCGGTAAAAAGTGGGTCAAAAAGACTACATTTTCCACACCTCTGCCTATCCCAATTTGAGAAATTGCGTAAACGTATAAAAATAACGATTCGAGATTCGTAAACCATAAGCACCTGCTTGTCACCAGTCTGCTAAATTTAAATTCCTTTCCGTTAGTCGTCTATAAGACAGACACGGAAATAAGGGTTGGTATATTTTTGTCGAAACCCTACGATAATTAAGAATTTTGTTTATTTGTTTTTATTTATTCCTATGACCATCAGTACGAACTAGGTAAAGTAGTGACCAAAGTTTTCATAAGACAGTAACTTTCGAATAGATTCTCTATTACAACGAGTAATGGATAATTTTTATATAAATTTTTCGAAATTAAACTCGTTAAAGTCGATCCGTGAGAACACTGGGTAGGAGTTAACTCCGTAGTGCTAAAGTACACAATCTCCCGACGATGGGCCCGGCGCGCCGCCATTTACATCAAGCCACTTGCTTACTGCTAATGCTCAGCAGACGCAGCCTTTAATATCACTGTCGTTGAATGCATTCGCACTTAAGGCAAGATGCAAATATTTGTATCGTAATGACTTCACTTCTGTTTGTCGACTTCCGCGTGACAATAATAAAAACTTATTGATTCGCGAATTGTTTATGAGATTTATAAAATAAAATAAATAAATAACTTCACGCAATTCCCAATACAGGGGTAGACAGAGGTATAGTCTAGACAATGAAGTCCCTTCGATCCACCTTCCACCGAAGATATTTTCGGGACAACGAGACAGGTGGTGAGCCTGTCGCCGTCTTTTTGTCCAAGCCAACGATGTAATTCGTACATAAGTTTTTGAAAAACCCATTGGTATGAGCCACCTAGGGATCGAACTCGGGTTTATTGACTCGCTATTCCGACTACCCAACCACTCGGCTATCGTTTATGGGATTTAATTTACGTAAAATCAACAGATCGGTGTGGCTTTGTGGTATCGGCAAAAAAAGACACCCCTCTCTTCTCGTGGGTGTCTCAAAGAGGCGACTAAGGGTACTACAACTAAATATATATATATATATATATATATATATATATATATATATATATATATATATATATATATATATATATATATATATATATATATATATATATATATATATATATATATATATATATATTACATACACGACAAAGGTCGGCAACGCATCTGCTATTCCTCCGGTATTACAGACTTTTGCCTCCCTTTTCTATAAAAAGAAACTACGATCGCCTATACGCATGCCAAGCAGGCTAATGTGGCGAACTCTCCCGTACGGGAGAGGTCGACTAGCAGAGGACTTTCACAGGCCGCTGTGATAATGATGATCATCACGTGAGCCACGAGCTCGTTTGCCTCCTTTAAAAAAAAGAGTAATTGCAGCACAAAATTTGGACGTCAGCACTTTGCATTTGCTTTAGTTCATATTAATGCCATTCATGATTATAGCAAATCTGTAGCGCTCTGAAACACTCTTTCTCCTAGAAAGTGGACTATTACGGTTACTTACTTCCTTACGTGGGGATGGTAAGTGAGTGAGGTGAGTGATACTGGGGAGTCCAAGTGATCTGAATGGCAATGTTCCATTTACATTAATGAATTAGGTAAGGTATGGCGTATACGCCGTTTTTCCTGGTGTCGGTGTAGCTCTGAGGTCCCGAGTTCAATTCTCGTTCGCATTGATGTAGAAAAAGCTATTTCTACATTTTCTCGGGTCCGGGTATTTGTGGAACCTTCATTATTTCCGATTCCGTAAAACAAGTGATTTACCTACTTACTGTGGTGTGTATGTTTTTTAAGTAGTATAATGTGTGGTGAAAATATAGACTCACCGTCAAACTTCTTCGCTCTAAGTGTGAGGATGTCGGCCAGCTTGCCGAGCTCACTGCGCAGCGACTCGGTGAGCTGTTGGTGAGCTCTCTCCGTGAGAGCGATGTTGGCTCGGGGGCCGCAGCATCCTTTGTTTAGGCATAGCCCTCCGGCGTCTGTAAAGATAAATAAAGTAAGTATTCAGAATTTAACAAAAAAAAATATAAAGTATAGCTTGTTTAGAAGTATTTACAGATTATATTTGTTTGTGTACAAATCTGCAGATTATATTTGCTTGTGTAGATATTCTACGATACTTATGTTATTTATTTTTAATGACGACCTCCGTGGACGAGTGGCGTAAACATCGCTTTTCAAGGTGTCGCCATCTCGAGGTCCCGGGTTCGATTTCCGGACGGGTCGATGTAGAAAAACCACTCTTTCTACGTTTTCTCGGGTCTAGGTGTTTGTGGTACCTACCTTCGTTGTTTCCGATTCCCATACCTCAAGTGTTTTAGCATCTTACATTGGCATCGAAGCAATGTATGCGATGTTTGTTCCCTATCTATAAATGTATTTATTAATTTAAAAAAATCTACGAGAAACGTCGTAAGACATTTGCTAGCGGTGTTTATCTTTTACTGATTTTTAAGCATTTATTACAATAAATAAAATAAATTTATTATTTTATTAAAATATTCATTACAATGACATTTTATATTGACTTATATAAATATTTAAAATATGGGTGGACATTAAAACATAAAAAAAGTCCTCGGTGGTTGACACAGGTCGATACTGGGGTCACAGTGTTTAAATGGCATGTGCTGCGTTTAGCCAGAGGATGGCGATTAAGAATTCGGAATGCATACATTGTCCATGTAGCGAGTTGATATTAACATTTTAAAATACGAAAAAAAAAACCATCTTCACGCCATTCCTTTAGACAATTAAGTCCTTAAATACAATCATTGATATTTATCTTTAAGTAACTATAGCCGAGTGTTAGGGTGATCGGAATTCGAGTCACGAGACCCGAGTTCGATCTCCAGGTGTTAGGCACGTACCGATGGGTTTTTTCAAAAGTTATGTACGATTTGTATCGTTGACTTGGACGTAAAGACGGCAACAGAGTCACCGCCTGTCAGGTTGTCCCAAAAAAGTCTTCGGTGAAGTCGAAAGGACTTATTTGTCTAGACCCGTGTCTACCCCAGTATTGGGAATGGCGCAAATATATTTATTGTTCAAGTACTAAGGTAGCATAAGAGACACGAAGCGAATAATAAACTTCCAAAGCTATAGTAACTTCAGTCGACACTGGTACAATTTTATCGAGCGGCTCCGGTCCCCAAGTCCCAGCGTAATGCAATAACGCCGCGGGCCCAGACGGATGTTTAAACTTATTTCGGCCCCCATCGATGCGCCGCCAAATTTAGTCCGGACCCTACCTATCCTATGAGACGAAAACATCGACAAATGTAACCTCGAAGATACATTATATATATTTATTTATGTATAAAGTCGGCGACGGCCTCACAACTTGTCACGTTGTCCCGAAAATATCTTCGATGGAAGGGGTGTCGAAGGGACTTAATTGTCTAGACTAGACCTCTATCTACTCCTGTATTGGGAATTGCGTGAAGATTTTATTTATTTATGTATGTGTGAGCATGTAAATACGTTAATAACTTAGGATAGGGACAACATCACAGTTATAATGATTACACATTACCATGATCCTAAAGTAACCAGTACATGTGTTATGAAATCAGAAACAACGAACGTGTCACAGATCCCAGACAGATCCCGGACAATGTAGAAAGTGATTCTTTATATTTACCCGTTCGGTAATCCAAACTGGGACATGGCTGGCGACACCTTGAAAATTTGAATACTTGTGTATACTCCACTCGTCGATAAATGTCAATATAAAACCATAGTTATGTATATTTGGTATTACTTATATATACCTCGTTTAATATTATTTATAGTTTTATATAAGTCACGATAGCCGAGTGGTTGGGTGATCGGAATTCGAAACGAGACCCGAGTTCGATCCCCAGGTGGAAGAGTCGTATCGATGGGTTTCTTCAAAACTTACACTTACTTACTTAAACAGTTGGCTTGGACATAAAGATGGCGACGGCTCACCACCTGTCACGTTGTCCCAAAATATATTTCGGTGGAAGGTGGGTCGAAGGGTATTAATAGTCTAGACTAGACCTCTGTCTACCCCTGTATTGGGAATAAAATAAATAAATATAAATATCTTCACGCAATTCACGTGACAGGTGGTGAGCCCGTCGCCGTCTGTATGTCCAAGCCAACGATATAATTCGTACATAAGTTTTTGAAAAACCCATTGGTACGAGCCTGCTGCCTGGGGACCCCACAACCCCACCACTCGGCTATGGTGACTTTTATTATAATATGTTATGACTTTTATTATATTATAGTATAATATGTATTGGGAATGGCGTGAAGATATTTTTTTTTATTATGCTGTCATATGATTACTCTATTTAAAACACTCCCAGAATTTCTCTATTTATTAACTTCTGATTGACTGGCAGACCCTTGGAAATAAATTCTACCAATTATATATCGTTGTATGAAATAAAGTGTTTAAATAAAAAAAAAACATAATAATTTGAATTTAAAATATTACATATTTTCGTAAACGTAAGTTTTGCAAAAATATAACCGCTAACCAAACTAACTATACATACACATCAGAAATATTCTTATCAGATTTATTTAAGGGCATTTAGCTATTTGTAAGTACCTTCCAACATCCTGAACGTATCACAACAATTCATAATTAAGACTAATCCTATAGAAATATACATAATTTTATTAATACACACGGGGCGTAGTGCTGCGCGTCCTAAATCTGAGCGGCCATAAACTAGATTACTGTTTCACAGAAATAAAGGACACCGCAATATAAACTTTCGTAATAAAGAACAGAGTTCATAACTATTTGCTTTATATTATACATTCAATTTAAATTTATATTGTAGCGCGAGGCATAGGAGAGATTTTTTTTTAATAATTTGCATGTTGCACTCGTGGGGTCGTCTTTAATAATAATAATAAATACATAAATACATACATATACAACATCACATACATTGCTCCGATCTCAAAGTAAGATGCTAAAGCACTTGTGGTGTGGGAATCGGAAACTTCGAAGGCGCCACAAACACCTAGACCCGAGAAAATGTAGAAAACGTGTTTTTCTGCATTGACCCGACCGGGAATCGAACCCGGGACCTCGAGATGGCGACACCTTGAAAACCAGTGTTTACGCCACTCGTCCACGGAGGTTGTCAATGGTCGTCTTTGAGATCATTAATTCTTCCGATTCGAATTCCGAACAACCAACGGTGCGATCGTAAAAAATTAATTAAAACCTTTATATAAGTACCAATTCACTAGTATTATTTAAAATTATATAACGCACATTACAGTAAACGCAGTAACATAACAACAATTCGCCACCTAACGGCCGCGTGTCGTGATTACGCCAATTACCTACGCGATTGTATTCGCAGCTCATTGAGATAACCTTTCAACCGACACTCCGAAGACGATGGACTGTCATTCTGAATGATATCAGTTCTTCGAATAGGCGACGTTAATTATTTTAAATTTAGCTATTGCTTAAAATACCATTATTACAACTATAATGTCATGAATCACATTGTTTTTCATTCTATCCTCATTCTATCACTGTCGATTATTTCAATATTGATGTAGGTAGATAAACACATTGATAACATTTTATTTCTCTATCTATCTATAGATGATGAGATCACTCGTATCAGGTAGATGCATCAGTATTAATTAACGTTAATGTTTATCGACGATTAACAATTAAATATATAATTAAATAAATACTTATTAAATAAATAATAATATTATTAAATAAATACTTTTTATAGTTTGATTTGTCTTATTTTAATAATATATTATAAATAATAATAATAAATTAATATCTTCACGCAATTCCCAATACAGGGGTAGACAGAGGTCTAGTCTAAAAAGTCCCTTCGAGCAAGTACCTAAGTACCTTCCATCGAAGATATTTTCAGGACAACGTGACAGGTGGCGAGCCCGTCGCCGTCTTAATGTCCAAGCCAACTATATAATTCGTACATAAGTTTTATAATATATTAAATAATATATTTTTCAAGATTCCGCTCGTAACTTGCGCCGCACAACAAACGCATCCCTAAAGCAAGGGCGGACTGCATTGAATACGGGCGATAATACGTGGCACCACAGCGTTTGACATTTCAATGTGTAACAGGGCTCCGGGCACGAGGGGCGCGACACTGAGAGGGCTTCCTCGTAAATATTCATTCGATTCTTGGTCCGCGTTTCCGACCGTACATACGCCGGGGGATCGCTCTGTCATCACTGCCTGCCCCCTCTGCGATGCACATGCCTTTGTCATTACTGGGAAAAGAAGCATGTAGTATTAAGACATTCAGGGGGATTAAGTGTATAAATGCAAACGAATAAACCACGATATTCTTATACTGTTCGTCACGTAGTTTGTTCTATTGTTACATTCTTATCGATTATACGATACTGAATTCGATTGAATTTAAATTTATTCGATTTATATCTGTCATATACAACTAAAATAGCACCCATAAAACGTTCTCTGAATTTTTAAATAAAATATCGACAAGATTAAATAAATAACTCAAATATTTCCAGATCACGATAGCCGAGTGGTTGGGTGGTCGGAATTTCGAGTCAATAGACCCGAGTTCGATCCCCAGTTGGTAGGCTCGTACCAATGGGTTTTTCAAAAACTTATGTACGAATATCGTTGGCTTGGACATAAAGACGGCGACGGGCTCACCACCTGTCACGTTGTCCCGAAAATATCTTCGGTGAAAGGTGGGTCGAAGGGACTTAATTGTCTAGACTCGGCCTCTGTCTACCCCTGGGAATTGCGTGAAGATATTTTTTTTTATTTAAATATTTCCAGATAAAATATCTTCTAAATGGGTCTTCCAAGTTATAGTAGAAGGGTCACACAGCTTGATTGCTGCGATGGTTTGTCAATTTTTCGACAAGGCAATTTTGAAATAGTTAATCCGACATCTTAAGTCGTCAAATTTCGTAAAAAAAAATTCCCTCCAAATTTGCTCGCAACAAAAATAATCTTCTATAAATATATACCCTTTGAAGATGTCTGAAGCTTTTACAAATACGAATATAATTAATCGTAGCGCCCACAAATCATTGGACACAGTTGCGTCGTTCAGAAAAACGAAACACGTCAAAACGTATTTGACATTAGATTCCCGCCAAAATTATGACATGAACAAATGAAATTAGCCCGCCATGATTTAGATGATGTTTTAAAATATAATTCGGTGGGGCAACGGCGCCCCCGCTTCTTTAATCTCTGTGTGATGCTGGTTAAATAAACACACTCCCTCCGCCGTCTGTTTGAACGAGTCGCATCCTGCGTTAGTATCTTGAATAACTTCACCTTATCTGTGCTAAGAATATAACGGTCGTGATCCAAAAGTTTACTTCATACACTGAAACTTAGGTGGGCCCTGTTCTGTCTGTCAGTATTCCCTTTCTTCTTGAATCCACACGACTAATGTGTCGTTTTTCCAATAAATTTAGAAACTATTTTTATGTAATTAGAGTAAGAAAGGAACTTAATCTCCACGATGGTAACTACTGGCAAGAATAAAGTGGATCCTAAAGTAGATCTAAATTCCAATAATGTGATTTTCTATTATCTAGATATGATTACTCTGTGACAACCGGATAGCATTGTTACCACTGTTGTGTTCCGGTTCTAAGGTTATGGAAAGACACAGGCTTATCATAACTACAGGCTATGGAGCATCCAATTTTAGTGCGAGGGGGTGAGAATCCATTGGTAACCTTCTCCTTTTGCCTTCCCTTTTTTTTAATGGTCTGCAGGGTTTTGAGCTGCAATAGTCACTTTCTTACTTATCTGGATTGTTAGCTAGATTTTCCAGGGATATGGAACCTACTCACATAAAAAATGTACACTGTAATTCGTCTGACATTTTAAGATTCGCATTCATTAACGTTACTTAATACCTACAATTTAAACTACAAAACGGATTCTAAAGCGGAAAGATAAGCCTTGGATTAATTGTTGGACGCAGATCAACCCTTCCTTAAGTCTCCAGCTTCAAAGTAACACCATTTGATTCCCCGGGGTACTTGTAGTGGAATTCGGTTTCAACTATCCGTACGTAGTATCTCAACGAAGAATGTATTGTATATATCTATTCTATACTCGTTGAGTTGTGACCCTCATCTGCTCTAAAATACTAGAAGCCTTTGCTTATCATGAGTACTATTTTCTCCTGCCTTTTTAGCGCTTTACGATTGCAAATTGGATGCGGCAGGAAATTAGTAGATATCTGCCTGTTCGTCTGGTCACAATCTGAGCAAGTTTACTATCGCATAATCGTGTATAAGTTGCGCAACACGAGAACTTTAAAAGCGTGATGTAGGATGTAAATTTTTTCTCATTATACCATTATTAATTTTTCCTCATGGGATACTAATGTAACACTCAGTAATATAAAACGACTTCTTTACGTGATCATGATGTTTCTACAGTACCCTATTTCGTTAAATACGTACGTATAACGTCCAAAGAGCATTTTTCGCGTTAAAATATGTCAAGAAAGCTCGCCATGTGCGACGCCTTTCAACTCGATCCTCATATGGCAACGGTTACAAAAGCGAGAAAGCATTTTTCAAGAAACAGCTTGTAGATTATTGGGTGTCTAAAGTGGTTTGTAAAAAAACTGACAATATGCACTCGAAACGTGTTTTAAAGAGCCTACACTCGTTGTTATCTCAATTCGAATCTGGCACCCATTATTGCTACCGACTCGTGAATATTGTTGGATAAGAAAAAAAAATTCGTTTAAAATTTTTCTGTTTTGGAGAGAATTTATTATTAACATTAAATTATGTCATGTAGTTGACCTAAAACCGCCGAAGATAAATAAAAGCTCATTATAATAAGTCATATTTATATTCAAAAAGATGATTGCATCCGACGACAGATACACAAAGTCTATAATCTATGATCTCATCTTTAATATTATAATTTAAAAAGTTATTCAATAATAGAGTGGCATAAATGAAATCGTAATATCCGGCCAGTGTCGTATCTCGCAAACAAGACAATTCAATTAACTTTATGTTCAAAATAACTGCTGCGGTGGATATATCTGTTTAACATTATTGCGCGCGCCAATATTTTCTTTCTCTGATTTTTTATTAAATGCATTTGTTAAAAGGCTGGTGAGAAAACAAACGAGGTTTGAAGTGTCATAAAAGGGGTACGAGCTCGTTACAAAGTTTTACCGCAATTTCGGCGGGAGTGTGCCGCAATATTGTGAAACAATGAGTTACCAACACAACAAGTTATAATGTGTTCATACCGCGACAAATATGAAATTTCGGTAACGAAAACACGGGATCGCTTGAATGTTCAACACAATTTTGAGACGAACAATTGCGAATGAAGGTTGGAGACGAAAATAACCTTATTTTGAGCAACAACTTCGGCAAATAGTGGTTCTATCTGAAAAACCTTTCAGTTTTATTTTGTGCCGTACACACATAAGTGTATGTACACTTCGGTTTTTAAAAGTGTCACTAGCTCCGTCGTCCAGCGTTCGATTAAAAGCTGGTCAATGAAGAAAACCAGTTATTCTATATTGTAACGGTTGTAGGTGTTACTGGTAACTTCTTTGTTCCCGATTCCATAACACAAGTGCTTTGACTACTTATTAGGGATCAGAGCAATGTATGTGATGTTGTCCATATCTATGTATTATTTATTATAGCGTATAGTAAATATGTAAGTTGTCTGTAACTAGCGCTGAATTTGCAAAAGCTCTCTGCGACGAGTACACGCTTTCTTTTATACGTGATATTTACATTGAAAGGCGATTTCTTTAACTGGTTCAAGTATGTGATTTATGCAATGCGGCTCCACTTTTTTTTTCTTTCACGTGCGTATGAAAAGGAAATACCGCGTGTTTGTAAATTACGAAAACGCGTGCGTTCTGCGTAGGAATGAACGTGACGTCTTCCGTAGAATATGAAGACAGAAGGTATTTTATATGAAAAAAGGCCCAACGGTCATAGCTGTGTTTATGTTTTATATTACGACGTCTATTTGGTAGTGACCCTGCTTAAGGGTTGCGGTTTCGATTTCCACTAGGGGTATGAAAATTAATGTTTGCACTCAAGTTATATTTATTATTATATGACTATTTATAAGTTTATAAATATATACACATATATATACCGTTAGCTTGGACACTGAGACGGTGTACGGATAGACTGACTAACCAACTGTCACGTTGCTCCAAATGATATCTTCGTTGAAATGTGGGTCGAAAGAACTTACTCATAATTGTATGGATCTCTGTCTGTCCCAGTATTGCGAATGTCGTGAACATATTTTTTATTTTAAAATAAAGCATTACCTTTCATCCCATTTCGCCGAATGGGATATTAGAAAAGTTTATTAAACTTCAACGTTCTTAATACGAAAGCCGTAAACAAATCATAAGTTGATTGAGAAAGTGCTAAGGTTTCCGTTCGAATTCTCTTTGATGAAGGAAATAACCAATTATACATAAAAAGTACTTAATCTTTCAAGTTAACATAAATCTAAAATCAATAATGTAACTACGTGCACTTTCGATTAAAATAAATAAAAATAATAAATAAATAAATAAATATCTTCACGCAATTCCCAATACAGGGGTAGACAGAGGTCAAGTCTAGACAATTAAGTCCCTTTGACCCACCTTCCACCGAAGATATTTTCGGGACAACGTGACAGGTGGTGAGCCCGTCGCCGCCTTTATGTCCAAGCCAACGATGAAATTCGTACATAAGTTTTTGAAAAAACTCATTGGTACTGCCACCTGGGGATCGAACTCGGGTCTCTCGACTCGAAATTCCGACCACCCAACAACTCGGCTATCGTGACTTTGTTTATTAAAATTTATAAAGTATCTTGGGTCAAAGAGACTTAATTGTCTAGACTTGACCTCTGTCTACCCCTGGATTGGGAATTGCGTGAAGATATTTATTTATTTATTTATATAAAGTATCTAATCGCCTTAATTCTAACCGTTTAACGTGTTATATTTCGGACATGGCACTTGTACACATTGGAGTGTCAGTACAGCCTCTCAGCGTTGGGAGTGCGGTAATCATTTCATCTCAACGTTAATATTGGTGTGGCCTGAAGCACCCTCCATCATGCCGCCGGCTTTCGAATCGCAATTTAAAAGGAAAACACCCCAGATTTGTGCGAAACCTTTGAAGTGAGTGTCGGGTGAGAGACGCCTCCATTATCGGGCAATTTATTCACAAGAAAGACGCTTGTCAAACTAGAGGCGTTCGTTGGGAGCTCGTTTGTCGCCAAATTATTTAACAACGCTTTGTTAAATAATTAAGTTAGGATTTCGTCAATCCTTTGGCAATTCGAATGTAGTTATTTTATAAGTTAAAATTTCGTTTATCTTTTAAAATAAATAGTCGGAATTTCCAGTAAAAGGACCAGAGTTCGTTCCCCAGATGGCAGGCTACGAGCCATTGGGTTTTTCAAAAACTTATGTACGAATTATATCGTTGGTTTGGACATAAAGACGGCGACTGGCTCACCGCCTGTCACGTTGTCCCGAAAATATCTTCGGTCTAGGCTAGACCTAAGTCAAAGGGACTTAATTGTCTACACTAGACCTCTGTCTACCGCTGTATTGGTAATTGCGTAAAGATATTTATTTTGTTATTAAAAAATTAAAAATTAAAAGTATTTAAATATAAAGACGTACAGTAAGCGTAGTTAGCAGGCGGAGAGAACTATCGTATCTTTAGACTTTAATAGAGCATAAATCAAAACGTATATAGAACGTTATATCAATAACAATGAAAAAAAAGATGTTCTACAAAACATAAACAAATTCTTAACAATAGAACAATGACGCGGGTTAGGAGAGTTAATACAGTTACGAAGAAATATTTTCCATTAAAAGCAATTTATTTGTGACAGAGATGATTACGGAGCCCGGCGGTTGCATGGCCACCTACGAAGGTCAGCTCCGAATGAAAAATAAAATTACCCACCGCACCGTCAAATTAAAATTCTCATGGATGGCCACCAGTAAATAATCTAATGTGTTATATCATTATCAACTGAAAACAAAGGCGGGAGAAATTACAGTTATATTTAAGTATTCACATAAGTGATTTCAACTGTCAAAACTTTGGGTTATTACATATAATTATGTTACATAATCATAAAATAAGAATAGTTATTCGACCGCCGTGGACGAGTGGAGTACACGCCGGTTTTCATCATGTCGCCAGCTCTTAGGTCCCGGGTTCGATTCCCGGTCGGGTCAACGTAGAAAACGCTGAAGCGGATGATGTGCCACAGGAAAAGGGCATCTATCCGCCAGGTCGGGATCTAGTGACCTGGGGAGGACGTCTCCTACATGTGCGCTATCGGTAATCGTATATATTCGTGCAATCGTAAGAACTTCAATAGCGCGATGTAGGACGTCCATGTGTTTCCTGAATCCGCCAGCTTCTTATGTGGAGACATATTCGTAGATGTCGCCACAACGCTTTTTCTACATTTTCTCGGGCTTGGGTGTTTGTGGTACCTTCGTGGTTCTCTATACCACTGCTTAAGCTACCAACTTTGGAATCAGAATAATATGTATGTGATGTTGTTCTTATCTATGTTGGTATTTACTTTTATTTAAGTATTCACATAAGTAATTTCAACCATCAAATCTTTGTATTATATATAATTATGTAACATAATCATAACATATGATTACAGCATAAAAATAAAACAAGAAGTTTGTATTGTATTGGTGTAAACAAAAACTGAATACGCAACTAATCAATATATAAATCGCTTGGGATATTTAAAATAAAAAATAAAAGATGAGCAACGCATTTAGAGACAGCAAAAAAACGAATTGCTAATGTTCTAATGCTTTTAAATTATAAAGAAACAGGGTCATTATTACATCAACCCGAACAAGACTAAAATTTAAACCTTGCGATGGACATTGTACGTAATTGTTAAATTAATTGTATAATTAGATCTGTTCTCGTCGGGGATTGTGCGTGAAGATAAGTAAATAAAAATTGTGAAATTGGGGAAGCGAATTTCTCGTCTTGTGTTTAAGATAAACAGAAACAAGTATTAATATGTTTTTTTTTCGTTGTAATTTAAAACGTCAGTAGACTATTGGTTTACGATACGGACTGCGATTCATGACATCGCAGGTTCGGGTCCGCCATTCGACTATTGCCGTTAACCGCTCCAGGGACCTATTGCCGTTAACCGCTCCAGTCAACCATTGGTGCTTATTTGAAACTAGCTGACCTCGCAAACTTTTTTTTAGCCAAAAATGCTTAAATTGGCTGGAAAAATAGGGCTTGATGATAGAAAATTGAAAATTTAGGGTCGTATGTAATTTTTAAAACTAAAACAAAAAAATTTAGGGGTATGAAAAATAGATGTTGACCGATTCTCAGACCTACCCGACTCGAGAATTTCATATATAAGATATAACAGGAATAGTGGCAATGTTGCTTTAGCATTGCCAGTATTAAAAAAAAATTAGGGGCACTAAATCCATATGAGTATGAAAGAGAGAGAAATAGTGAAATGAAATTTCATAATGGCCACACGTAATTACATAGACCACCCACGAGATCTCGCTCGCGGAGTCCATTATAATGTTTTATGTCGAGAAAATCGACACAATGAAGTCATCAAACGAAACGCGCACTTCAACTAGACACGGACAGCTTGATTAAATGTTATCGATAAAAATATTTTTTTTATAATTCCCTAATACTATCTAAGGTTATCATTATCACTTATGTATATGGAAATGTAGCTAATGTCTAAGTTACATGGTGCTTGGGTTTCATCGTATTCGAGTGACGTGAGATCGAATTCCGAATTTGACACCGCTATACATAATTAAATACATACATAGATAGAGACAGCATCGCAAACATTGCTCTAATCCCAAAGTAAGTAGCTAAAGGACGCGCGTTATGCAATCGACAACAACGCGGGCATCACAAAGACTCAGAGTCCCGAGACAATGTGGAAAAAACGGGTTTTCTACGTCGAACTGTATGGAAACCGAACTTGGGACTTCTGTCTCAACTCTGGTCTCTAGACCCGATTTCCGACCGCCCAACCACTCTCCTATCGAGGCTATTTTAAATATTTTTAATTATATTGTGACTATTATTAAATATATTGAATATATTTGTGATTACACTTGATTATTAAATATATTTGTGACTTGACCGTGAATAAATGTTTTTTTCTTTCTTCTTTCTTTCTTTCTTATTGGTACAATTTACAATTATATATCACTGTGAAAAGTTCATAATATAAGTTGACCAACCCTAATCTCGCGTACAGTCTACGGGCCCGCGACGCTAATCTGTGTCGATTATCATCCGGGTTAATCTCATCGCTACAATATCGCCAACCGCTCAATATATCGTTTATGAAGGTAAGCAGCTTACGGCGGGCTTACTTTCCATCCAATTGACACATTCCAGATTACAAATGTATCGGAAATGAATACAGTGTTAAAGTATTTATTTTATCACTATTAACTTTGTTTCGAGAAGATAATATGTGAAGTGATTTCTTCAATTTTATATTTGAATAGGCTTTGTCTAATTAAAGTCAAAGTATCTGGGAGAACAAGCTTCGGTTTGTGAGAAAACATGATAAATGATGAGATGGTGTTCATATTTTGCACAAATTACGCATGTCAACAAATTTAATAACTTTATACTATCTTCATACATTTTAATTGTTTTACAATTAAAATGTTACAATGCACATAATAAATACAAAATATTGGCCAATTCGTTAAGAGTACTTTTATAGATATCAGTGCATATATTTATACATACAAATGATCATTTAGCTTGCTTAAAATAATAAAAATGATTTATTGCTACTCAGTATTTGTCACATTAAACAAATACCACAAAAAAATTTATAATCATGCATTAGCTGTTTAAGAGTTTTTTAGTATCGTGGCACTTAAACGTTACATTTATGTAGTATAATTCCAGGTAGTTTAAATGAGGAGCCTTACCATGTATTTATGACTGAAAAAGTAAACCCACTCATTACTATACCTACATTCTCTGGAGGCCTCCCTCATATTAGCAAGTAAATGAGCCAGGGCAGTTACTGTCTGTTATAAGAATAACCATCTATGGGCGAGTTTCAACGAAACGATGTTGCCAAGATAATAAATTCTTACACTACGTAAGAATTCATTATAGGTATTTAAATATGTTTACATGTAAACTTCAGTTATAAATGAAATAGGTTATGCCAATGTAAATGTTAACTTACATATTTTAATGGTTCAGAGAAAACATAGCATTACGCTACAAGCAGAATTTTCAAGTAACCAATACTTGGAAGAACGAATAACTTAAAGGGACAAGATAATAATTTACGTGCAAAGGGATCGTTCACAAGCTGGCGTCTTCCATTTTGAAATAGTTTTTATTTTTAATTTACATAACATAATGTCATAAATGCAAATCAGCCAGATGTGAATAGGCTCAAAAAAATTAAAAAATATGCAAGTGGCCATTTATATTTTTATGTGAATTTTTCGTTGTCATTGCACATTGATATCATATACATAGTGGCCTGTAAAAGTCCACTATAGAACATTGACTTCTCCCATAAGGGAAGGTAACCTTAATAGCCAGGTCTGCTGAATTTTGGTCTGAATTTTTTTAAATACTTATGCTACTATGTGTCGATAGCCAATGATATTTTGAAGGCTTTTCCATTTGTCCCGTCTTATGACACCCACGGAAAGAATGGGGGCGGTATATTCTTATGGCGATACCATACAGCAGTACTTAAATATTATTACTAGAAATTGTCTACAATTTGAATTTGAATTGTTTCAATCATCAGATAGCTATTCAAAACAGTGTGCTCAAGTCATCTCCTCAATTTTAATTATATGTTTTATGGTCTATGCTGTTGACCATTTAGGAATTTGGAGTTGCTTCAGCGAAAAATCTATACCTAGGAATATACAAACAGGACAACGCATTGAAATATGTCGAAATTCAAACCCGGCGCAGTGATTCTGATACAATTTAAAGATTTGATTAAAACAAACAAATAAATACTGGTGTCTCAAATTTCACTCAAATACTTCGAGACATTATTATCTTAATAAGTGACAAATATACAAACTAACTAACTAGAAAAGACGGGATAAGACTGCACACTGACGACATATGATTTCTTTGGAAACTTTTAACTTATTTTTTCTTTTTAATCGGTTATATTCTAAATTAATTAAATTCCAAGTTATCTCCATACCCTCAAATATTGTGTGTATTCAAAGCGGAACTGACGAAAACAAAATTATTACACGCTTCTATATTCTTCAGCAGTACATTAAATTCATAACAATTATCTTTTTCCTAGTAACTCGTTTCAAGCTCAACGTAACTATGAACTATTTTAGTCCGGCGACTTGAGCTTTTACAAGTTTCTACGAACGAACAATTATAGAGATTCTTATATCTTACGTAAAAAAAAAATATAAAAATATCTTCACGCAATTCCCAATACAGGGGTAGACAGAGGTCAAGTCTAGACAACTAAGTCCCTTTGACCCACTTTCCACCGAAGATATTTTCGGGACAACGTGACAGGTGGTGAGCCCGTCGCCGCCTTTATGTCCAAGCCAACGATGAAATTCGTACATAAGTTTTTTTTTTGAAAAACTCAATGGTACTGCCACCTGGGGATCGATCTCGGGTCTCTCGACTCGAAATTCCGACCACCCAACAACTCGGCTATCTTACGGACTTTGCCAATATTGTGCTAAAGATCAGACTGAGGTCTAGACAACAAATATTTCTTTGAAGCGGAGAGGAGAGAAGAGTAAAGAGTCCTTTCTTTCTTTGAGAGTCTCGACTCACTTTTCATCGAAGCTTAGTTAAGACAACGTGATAGGTGGTAAGCTTATCGCTGACTTAGTATCAAGTAAACGGAACTACAGATTTATATGCATGACAGAAATATCTTCCGCTAGCGGGATTCGAACACGACCAACAAGTCGACAATTTTAGATTCAATTATAAAATTTTAGTTATGAGTCTACAACTTGAAAAAATTCTAAGCTTTAAAAGTAAAAAAAATGTTGTATTTAAAATATTGACACACTACAAAAAACATTCCAAAATAATCAAGTGAATAATAAAATGTTATTTTACTATGATTTAATATTTCTTCAAAAAATAATAATATCTGACTAAGAAAACAAAAGAGGATGTATCCATTTTAAAGCATTCATAATCGAAATAATACGTTGACTTGAAATTTAAAAATGTTAATTTCTTGCAACAGTTCTTTTTCGAAATATTAATTTTCATAGATTTCCGCGAACGGAAGACGCGTCCAGCTGTGACCGCGCTGCATTGCGCTTCTAACCGTTCCGGACAATTTTAGTTTCCTGAATGCGACAATGCGGGCTGTTTGCTTATTACTCACGCCAATTTAACTCTTAACTTGATTTATTTACAGACGATATTACCACGAGTGTTTGTAATTGGTAATGAGGCGGCTGTGTGATATGGGTACGCGAACATTGTTTTGATTGAATACGATCAAAAAAAGTTTCGCGTGTTACTGGCAGGTTTTTTCGTATCACTGCATATATTTTTTTAATTTGAAAAAAATGCCAATTTTTTTAATTTTAAACTATTTACACATTTCAAATTATAGATTTTAATTGCATGTTATTTAAATATTTCTTTCCAAGAATAATCTATGACAAAAATCTTAACGTTAAATAATAATTATTCAATTATTGTCGTGAACCACTTCAGATATAAGCAGACATAGCTTAATTGTATAGCATGCTGAGAGACAGGCCTATTCCGTAAGTGGGATTTGCCATAATCATCACGCTTGGCAAACGGATTAGCGATCGCAGCTTAAGACTCTGCTCCGATTTCGCTTCACCGATTTGATTTATTCACGCAAGGTAATTTTGGAGATGGCTATCCTGAATTAGCTACAATTAATATAAAAAGTGTAAATATGGAACGTACTCTTGAAGAAAAAGGAAAAAAAAACTGATAACATTTTCGATCTTTGACCGTTGTTTTTCTTTTGGTGGCACCTAGAGATTTCATAAAAGCCTTTTTTAATAAAAAAAATTCATTTAGACGTCGATGACCGCCGCTTCATTGCCGTAGCGTTCTGTCTGAATTTCGCACATTTGCGTATAGTTACGTAGTCACGAAGGTATGCAGAAACTGCACAAGTCCGGCTAGTTGACAGAGCGATGGAATGTCGCGCGCGCTATCGAAGCCCGCATCGCGCGAATCTCTGTCTATAGGAAGCGGTACCGTTCCACAGATTAGTAAAAAAAATGCTGGTTATTCATACTTTTTTTTATTACAACTAACCAGCATTAATTGCGTTATGTCTTCTAGTGATTCTTACTACACAAACAATTTATAGTAAATTTGTCTTTTTTTTTCTTATTCATTCCATTCTTTTTCGAACCAAAATGAAACGAAATAATGATAGTATTTCAAATTAAACGATTACTTTAGAATATGAAAGAAACACAATTTTTTTTTTTTTTCTTATTCATTCCATTCTTTTTCGAACCAAAATGAAACGAAATAATGATAGTATTTCAAATTAAACGATTACTTTAGAATATGAAAGAAACACAATTTTTTTTTCTTTAAATTTATGGCTTCAATTAATAGAATTCTGCCAGTGTTAGTATTCTATACCCTTTTTTATTTTGTTACACATATCTAGTAGCTATATCACTTAAATCAAAAATCGCTTGTTATGGAATCAGAAACAATCAAGCTAACACCTAGATAAGAGACACGAGATAAAGACACTACCCGTCCGGAAATAGTATTCGATACCTCTGAGCTGTCGATACCATGAAAACCCGTGCTTACATTCGTCCACGGGGGTCGTCAATTTGTATACACAGCGCGCTGTACAGATTTTGTATGCAGCATGCAGTAATTACTTTGAAATCGACCGACACGAATGTAAGCGAGGGACCCTCACACACCGAGAGCGTTAATAATAACCCTTGTCTCCTTCTTTTTTGCCACCGTAGTGGTCGAGCCGAGATTCCGTACGGATAAATAAAGGATGACGCATCCGCAGATTCCTTTATAATTAGTCCGATCCGGCCCGCACGGACATTCCGGCAAAATTGCCCATATCTGGGCTGTTGGGCGGAATTAAAGGCGATATTCGCTCGCTGAAACATCATTAATCATGAAGGGACAGGAGGTAGGGTTTTAATTGCCGACACGCTATGGATACAACGGTTAGCGTCTCATTTGAATTTGGAATTATTTGCTGAGAAATGTTTTTATAAGGATTCCAATACGTTTTCCTAGCATATCGATCTAATCTATAAGTAGTCTGATGCTGGGTATATGCGGATTTTTCGTATTGAATATTGTTAATTGAAATGGAACATTTAACCTCCGTGCGATGACCACCGTGAAGAATGGCGTACACAACGGTTTTCATGATGTCGCAAAGTCTGAGGATTCGATTCCCCAAAATATTTTCTACATTTTCACGGATCTTGGTGTTTATGGGTTCTCAGTTGTTTCCGATTCCATAACTAGTGCATCTTTTTTTAGTTACTTACTTTTGGGATCAGTGCAATGTTAATGTCAGGAAGTGCGCCTTTCGCTAATAAAAAAAAAGGAAAACTAAACCTGAATATCTAACTTTAAAAAATGAGATGTGAGAGAAGCCAGGCAACCCGTATTGTGGCTTCAAAACCCTCTAACAAACATGTGAAATAGATGTCCTTTCGTAGTGGAACATTTATTAATTCTGTAAATAATATTCACAAGTATTTACAAATTTATATAAATTTATCTAAACTAAAGTAATCAGAGCAGTAGAATGTTTACAAAACATGCTCCATATAAAAATCCATAAATTACAATTAGATATGAATCGAATTCAATAACCTTGTAATTGCCATTTATTAAGTTTTAACTTTTTTAAACTGAGACAGACAGTGATTTATTTGATTCAGCCACGATCGCGTTGAAATAAGTAATGTATATGTTATATATCGGAAGAAGAACGTAAATAAAAATTTTGGCCAAACAATATAAAATATTTAATTTAGAGAAAAGGTCAAAATTATTAGCGAATAGTTATTTTTTTGTCTCTTAAACAACCAAACTGCTTAACAGTCAACAGCATAACACGTGTTACACCATTATTTATTATTATTATTATTACTTAGGCTCACCCTGGGGCTCACAATGTTGTTCTAACGCCCTGGGCATAGTCCACCTTGAGGAAACATGTCACGTGCTACAACAAATTCCTCCGTGTCGATGTTGTTGTAAGAGAGGGCTCATTATAATGCATCGCCGGTAGGACGCATTCCCGGTATATAGAAATATAATACCACCACATCTACACGAATTGGTGGGATTATGAGTAACGGAGCGTGGGTGGCTTTAAGTGGGTAGTTATTATTTGTAATTGCTTACCATTATTAAATTAAATACAGTGGTCCATACAATCATGTTCTTTAAGGACAACGTGACAGGTGGTGAGCATGTCGCCGTCTTTATGTCCAAGCCAACGATATAAATCGAAAGATATAATACAAACTTTGGAGATCAAACTGGGATCTCTAATTCGATCGCCCGACCACTCGGCTATCGTGACGCATTCCGATATGGATTTGATGTGCATTTCGTTGTGTTTATATTAGACTAAGTTTTCGGTTAGACGATCTGTGAAAGTCAATTGCAGAACATAGACTTCTCCCATACGACAGGGTCTGCCATGATATCCACGCTTAGTTGGTAAGTTTTGAAAAAAAAAAAACCATTGGTACGAACCTACCACCTGATTGTAAAGTCTATTACTACCTGATTGTAAAGTCATCTGACAAGTTCCCTTGTCACCATACTCCCATAAAAATTAAGGCCTCCAGGATGATAAGCCGTCCGAAACCTTGTTCATTCAAAATTATAATAATAATAATAATTTATTCACACACAAACAGTATTATAAACATCAAACAAGACACAAATCAGTAAATATGTATAAAAGAAAATTCAATATATGATCTCTGTCTCCTGTGCTAGGCAAGTCTGTTGGTTAGCTGGCAATTGGTTGCAGGTGTCTCTGGAGACTGCATAAAAACGGTAAGAGTAAACTTCATCATATGCTCTTCCTCTCCCCTGATGGTTCCACATTCTAAACTACCATCCACATAAAATGCTGCGACTTACTAAATAATAATTACATTTATATAATAATCCATTAATTATGGTTTGTGACGTCATGTTATATGACGTCAAATAATCGTTGGTTTAAAAATTCCTCTAGCCATCGAACCTGAACAAAAATACTTGAATGATGTCAAAGAGTAGTAGCTAAAGCAATTTAGATATTATATATCTCGTAATAAAAACAACGTTAATAGTTTACTGACCTAAATACCAGCCTGTTGCGACATGGCAGGGTTGGAACTAAATGTTAGTTATTATAAAAAAATAGCCACGTCAAAGTCACGATAGCCGAGTGGTTGGGTGGTCGGAATTTCGAGTCGAGAGACCCGAGTTCGATCCCCAGGTGGCGGGCTCGTCGAACCAATGGGTTTTTTCGAAACTAATGTACGAATTATTCGTTGTCTTGGAAATTAAGACGGTGACGGTCTCACCAACTGTCACCTTGTCCCAAAAATATCTTCGGTAGAAGGTGGGATGAAAAGAATGTCTACCCTTGTATTGGGCAAAAGCGTACAGATATTTATTTTATTTTGTTTATTCAATAATAACACGTTATATTAAACAGAACAAAAAAAATATATAATTCCCTGAAATTACTTTATATTGATTTCGCTATAAGTTCACGTTATCAATGACGGTATCGTAGCTGTGAAAACTGTATCATCCTCAAAAGAACTTATACATAATTTTTGTAGACCAAATTTGACAAAGGTTATGACATATGCAGAATTCTAAGGCGAAAGGCGCCATAAACGTAAAAAAGTAGAAACATATTTCAAATAAACAGGGTTTTTTTAAATGCACAATTGTTTTAATAGCCTGGCAACCCTCGCTGTCATCAGCATTGGTTATCTTACGCTGCATGCTCGTGATTTACGACGTGGTTCCTTTGAACTGACGATAGCGACAACGTGTTCGCCACTGACACTCGCAGACGTCTTACAACGCTTGTCCGTTCACTTATAACTATTGTGATAATGACTGTTTGTTTGATTTATATAGCGATCACGCTGAAACAGCTGAAAAATTACACTCAGTTTATATAGGATTAACGTGATGGGATACATTTAATTCCAGAATTATTGCGAATTCAATTAACTGTTAATTCACTGGAGAAGTCACGTGGCACAAAAATATCTTCACGTCATTCAAATACTGGGGTAGATAGAGGTTCAGACAATAGTCCATTCGATCAAACCTCATTCGAAGATTTTTTTTTGTGTTTTGTCCAAGCAAACGATATGTAAATCGCACATAAGTTTTTTTTTTTTTTTAATAAAACCCCTTGGCACTAGCCTGAGGATCGTACTCTGGTCCCTCACTAGAATTCCGGTTATCCTACAACAAGGCTATCGTGACTTACGTGGCGCAGCTAGTAATAAATAGAAATAGGATACGGACAATATCACGTACAGTCCTCTGATCTTGAAGCTGGTGAAAACATTAATACCGATGTGTAGGTACTCCAGTCGCCAACGTAACTCCGCAATAAAATTTAAAATCAATGTTGACTAGTTAGCTTTAATTATACAATAATTTCAGACTCTTCTCTGAACTCTTCATGTAGTATGTAAGTCAAGCTGGGCAAAAGTTCCTTAATAAACGAGAAATTGAAAAATTTCAATTGGTAAGAGCTTCGCCACGGTACGGCGGAAGTCGCGGATTGAAATCCAGTTTAGGTCAATTGATTTTTCTACAATTTCTCATTAACTTTCCTTACAAATTTATTATTATAGCGTTGCAAGCGCACTTTCAGCGATACTCTAGTCTTACACAAGACGTAAACTAAGCTACGTCAACTCACTACAATGTAGTCGCCAGGAAAAACGTGCAATTTTTGCAAGAAAGTTATAGCCTATGTTTATTGCTCGTTTGTCTTTATGGCTGTCGTAGATTATAAATTGTACACTGAGAAATAATGTTCTCTATACTCGTATAAACTTACACTATGGCTTTTACGTTTCTCTTTGCCAGTAGATAGAAATGCGTAAATTTCTGTCATAGATACTTTGACATAGATTTACGCTTTTCTATTGTTTTTAGCCAGTTAGTGTTAAGGTTGGTGAATTGGAATCATAAAATGAAATATATGTGTGATCAAAAATATTGACAAAGACAAACCATTTACTGTGTGAATATACGGAAATTCTCTCACGGTTCACTGAAGGAAACAGGCAAAGTATAAATGGTAAGTTTGCGAAAGGTTAATCAGACACCCACCTTAGACGCGTCACTCTGTCACCGGTCAACTCAATTTTGGTCTAGTATTTTTCGAGATGCTCAATCCGCCATCTACCGGAAGCCATTAACAATCCTACAGCTTTTCCCTGGTCGCCTCTTACGCCATCCAAGTTGTGTTAATTTGGAAGCCTGCAATATGGCCACGTGTTTGTTTCTAAAATAAAAAAAATATTGGCCATCTCTGAACGGACATAAAATTAAGAGCACAACATCCCTCCCTAAGCATTGTTTATTTTTTATGGTTGTTTTCGCTATCAAATCGAAAATGTTTCTTTTTTACGGCATTTTTTGTTTGCATCTGACAGTTTTGTATGGTTGGTGCACAGCTCGTTATGATGTAGTAAAATAGCATTTATAGCTATGTAACATATTGTCTATAATCGTGTGAATTGGTTTTGCGAGTATAATTTGGACCCGCATGGGCCATTACAATAATGTTGCCGTCCCAAAAAGCACATTCGTTTAACAGCAATTTGATAAATTGATTCTTATGACGTTATAATACGATCAATTTTGGCTTTTAAGTTTCGCCTCAAATCGACAATAACGTTCATATGGTTTTGACAGTTATTTATTTACAACTTCTTATTATGAACCGGCAAAAATTTATAAATACCAAAGAGAAGACAATGAAAACTGTCTCAATGTAGATTTATTCTACAATAATTTAGACGTAGCATTTGTTATTATTTATGCGCACACGTACAATGTACAAATATTCTGGCCGAATGGGGAAGCTCAGCGTTCTCTAAAAAGGGCTATGGTCAGTGTGTTTCAACATCGTGTAACAAAGACATCCTCAGCAGAACCAGAGTAGCTGACATAGTCGTAACGATCAGCACGCTGAATGGCAATCGGCCGGCCACATAGCTCGCAGAACTAACAAACGCAGTGGTAGTATGGTTCTCGAGTGGCAGCTACGTATATGCAAACTCAGTGATGGAACACAAAATGGAGCGACGACCTAGAGAATATTGCGGAGATTGCAGAGAGAGGCACGTGACCGTTCCATGTGGCAATGTTAAAGAAAGCATATGTTCAGAATTGCACTTTATAGGCTGTAATGATGGTGAAGACGAATTTTAGCTTGATAAATGGCTAGCAGATTGTGAGGTGTGTCGAAAACAATTCAGTGTGTTACTAAATATCGCCCGTTTTACTTGTCCGCATATAACATTGGCAACGAGGATGGGATAAAGAGTCTCATCTACCTCCATAGAAATGCTCTAGGCTAGCCTAGCTTAGGTATCACACTGTTGCTGCTAAATAGCTATGCAACTACAGTTGTTTCTGTTTAAAATGTACAGAGAGCTAGTTAGGAGAGTCACTATGAGAGATTAGGTATTCAATCTTTTTCGGTAGATCACATATCTGTACACTTCCATGTTTAAATTTAATTGCAGGTTCTCATTGTTGGTATGTCATTTATCCTTGGGTTGGCTGTTAGAGGTGCTTGACCCTATTCCTTAAAAAATTACTAATATTATCTATAAATTTTTACAAATGATCAAGTTATTACAGTTAAACTTTTTCAAGCAGGCTTAAAACTCGACAGTTTCAAAAGATGTAGTTAAAGTTATTATTAGATGTCACTTAGTTACTTGAATTCCTTCGAAAGTAAATAGGTACTACGAAAATGTAATCAATACATTCACGCCTTCCCTCCGAGGTCGAAGCGCCCTGTGTCTGCGCCAAGCGGAAATGTCTGTCCGTCTGCTCGTTTGAACCGAAATATACGGAACGCTTCCTATGCACGAGAGCGGTAATTATGGCTTCATCAGCATACAAAATATATTACATCCATATTTGTAATATCGTATTAATGTCTTAATTATTGAAAGAGTTATATTAAAAAAACTTATATAATCAATGCGAATTTTATGTGTTTACGCATTCCCTTTGAAATAATTTGTCGGATTTGAGTGAGAAATATAAAAATCATTTGCTATGAGTGTGACGGTGGCAATACAAGAGAACGGCTCGATTTTTTACTGCATTTATAATTGGAAAATCTATAAAAAAATCTCCCGAAATTTGGGAAAAACTTGTTTGCAAGTACTTTTTTCTATTAGATTTTGCCGACACTAGCCCTTGTTTACGGAGTTTCTTCCGCTGATTTCTTCTCCGTCTGAGAAACCTCATTACGAAATGATGGTAGATTAAAAATGACTATCGATAAACGAACGTAATTTTTATTTCGATTAATAAATCATTTAATTTAATTTACACATTTCCAAGCAATTAACAAAACTGTACACAAATTTTTGAGAGCAAAACACGTGTCAAACAATATGGTTTTAAAAAATGTATATAAGCCATGTACTCCAATAAAAAATGGACTTGTTTGTAACATTTCAAAGGTGAAATAAAAAGCAATGCCTACAAATTCACAGGCGTGTCGGTGTTTGAGCCCTCTCATTGTTGAAAAGGGGGCTGCACTCTCCAATGGGGGGGTAGGGGGGTAGTCAACTGTACAGTTGCGAACAATGACACTGAAATTAAGATTGCTTAGGGCGCGCGACGCAATTTCATCGTGCTCAAGTGTGTATGTTTTTTGTTCAGCACCCGACAACATTATTACATTTATTATTATTATACATCTAATATTTATAAAAATATGCTTAACAACAGTCACGATAGCCGAGTAGTAGGGTGGTCGGAATTTCGAGTCAAGAGACCCGAGTTCGATCCCCAGGTGGCACAGTCGTATCAATTGCTTTTTCAAAAACTTATGTACGAATTACATCGTAGGCTTAGACAAAAAGCCGGCGACGGCCTCACCACCTGTCACGTTGTCCTGGGGACTTAATTGTCTAGACTAGACCTCCGTCTACCCTTGTATTGGTAATTGCGTTTAGTTCGGATAGAATAAAGCAAAAGTTTGTATGTTTAAAAAATCAAAACCGAACTTCAATTCATTGCCAAGGGAACCAAAGTTTTCCTACAGCGTACTTGCTGTTTCGGGCTAACTTTACTGCTGATTTCAAAATTTATTGTTAAATACATATTCGCAATAATAGTAAATTATTTTTATTGATTTTTCGCCTATACTGAGGTAATCAGAGTGTAGACAATTTTTAATCATCCACATTTCACCGGATCTTATTTCAAGATCTCGTGACTCATGATAAGCCAATCGCCTTTTTCAAGAAAATCTCGCAATTCGTAAATAATAAAAACACTTTCAAAAATTCATTGGTCCGGATCCTGGGGACCGAACTCGAGTCTCCTGTTTGAAGTCCGATCCGACCGACTTTAGTATGTATGAATAATTTAAAATAATATTCCTTATTACAAAAGTAATATTCTATGAAACCTAATTACATGCTTTTAGAAAACTTTCAAGCTCAGACAAAAGAATAAAATTAAAACAGCCAGGCATTTTCACAGTCGTGCACTGTCAAGCCAGTATAAAACTTAAAACGAAACCATTAGATATCATATTATCATGGCTTGTGTTAAATATTAATACAGAAACTAACCGCGCACTGCAATTTCACTGTAAAACGAGTTTTTTTCCAAGTTTTTCAAGTATGAATTTCTTCCTGCCAGTCTTGTTAGAAAGTTTGCAACTTTACAGTTGAACATTTTATGAAGGCGAGATAAAGTTTAAAGTTAGTTATTTTAAAAGGCCGGCCTTGCAAAGGGGTGTTGAAGAAGCAAATTGGAATTGTTAGCGAAGTTCGACGACTCTGACGACATTCCTCGCGCGTTTTACTACTCCCGCATATTTTCTGACATTTACTTGGAAAAAGGAATAAAGCTTAGTCTTTAGTGTGGGAATGCTAGCCTTGTCTGCTATTTATATGCTGTGGAAGAAAAGGATTACCTAAATTTATAATAATACTAATAATTTTTTATTTCAGACATATCTACAAAAAAAATTAAACATATTAATTTACCCTATTTATATTTACTTCCCAAAGAAGAAAGTTACGAAGGGCTTTTAACCTTAATTCAAGAACTTATAAAATAATACTTATCTTTACTTAAAGTCCCTAACGGGGTAGCTAGAGAGAAGAGATCACAAAGCGTCACGATCCTTATGTACCTCTTTCGCTTCTTTCAAATTAGTTTCCTTCATACATGCACGTATAGGTATGTATAACGCCTAGTACTAATAGTTATAACTAAGGGAATCCTTGTCACTCTTGACCGCCTTTTTACCATAAAACATTAGTAGTGGTTCACTTTACTCTTGAAGCACGGCCAATGACATTTCCGTGGTGCCAGGTAATCTAGGTGAAGTGCCCTCTTCAGCTTCCGTCGCGGCATAGCAGAGATAAATGGGTCATCCATCTTTATTCATATATCTCCACTTAAACTTTCATAGTTACTAGTTATCGGTTATGAAAACTTTAAATTTATTTTTGGATGGAATTTCTGCTATGGTTTTTTTTATGGTCGGTTAAAGAAAGAATGAAACCGAATGGGTATACCAAGATACTTAATGTTAAGAATTGTCGCACTGTGGCAAATAAACTAAGGTGAAAGGTGCATCGAAGGGACTAAATTGTTTAATCTTCTGATTACCTCCGTATTGGGAATGTATCAAGATGTACCAAGACAAAGAGGCAGGTGTTTTGTTGTGTGATTTCGAGGAGTTTCATTCTAATTTTGTCTAATGTAGTCTTGCTTAAGTATATAAAATAAAAATTAACTTATAAAGCAATATAGACGCAGTGACCGATTAGGCGAGGGCATAGACTTGTTGCATAGAGTGCATAGAGTTGAGTACTTCCAGATGTTTCTTAATAAGTTTAGCCTGTGTTTGATTAAGTGGTTGTCTAACGCGGTTAGTTAGTATTGCTACGGGTACTATTTCATTAGTGGAATTTATAAAGATGGAGAGTTTTTTTTACATATTAGAATATCTTGAAATTATTAACGACCTCCGTGGACGAGTGACGTAAACACTGGTTTTCAAGGTGTCGCTATCGCGAGGCCCCGAGTTCGATTCCCGGTCGGGTCATGCCTTCGTTGTTTCCGATTCCCATACCTCAAGTATTTGATGTTGTCCCTATCTATCTATATATGTATTTATTTATTAAAATGATCTCGAAGTATTATGATATTTTTATTATCTACACGTATCTATAAAAATAATTGAAGTTTCTATTTGTAATTTATAATTACAAATAGAAACTTCAATTATTTTAGTACGAACAGTTTTTCACTAAATACATATGAATGTAATTACGGTACTTACATAAAAACAACAATTTCCAAAATATTTGTCCGTCTGTCTGTTTGTTTCCGCTAATCTCTGAAACGGTTGGACCGTTTTTAATGAGACTTTCACTGATGTCTCCCTGATGTTATAACGAGTAATTGGGGCTACTTTTATTTTAGAAAAATATTTAAAAATTAGAAAAATAACAATTATTGTTACTAGTTAACTAATATGGAATTAGAATTAATTTCTTATATATAATATATAGTAAGACCGAAAAGTGTGCATACTTTTCGGTTTTATTACATAACTAAAAACTACAATAATCGTAGAGCCCATCATACTTGATACTAAGAACGCTGGTTGCATTTCCACGTTAAGTGTTTAGACTTAATCGAGCGAGTAAAGAATGACCCCTCTTGTCACCAGCGGCTGCCACCAGTTCTTAATTCATTATTATGACCAGGTATCGTCATGCTTTTCGGAGAAGATTAACTCGATTTGACACCGCTGAAAATGTGAGGTCATTGAGTTTGTGAGCACTGAGTGATGCAACTCCGCAAATATTAATGTGCGACTGTACCACGCCTCCACTCCAAAAATACGACGACTTGTTGACTGTCCACATTGAGATATGTTAACGACCGCGATACACTATCAGGGAATGATGAATTTGCTCTAACTTTGTAAATATGCTAACAGAGGAAAAAGATTTTAAGAAATTTTTTTAAACACCTGAAGATTTTTGTCCGATCAGTAAGATCCCTTAATGAATAAAAAAAATATCTTCACGCCATTCCCAATACTGGGGCTAACAGAGGTCTAGAAAATCCCTTCGATAGTCCTTTCGTCTTTCCACCGAAGAAATTTTTGGTACAACGTGACAGTTAGTGAGCCTGTAGCCGTATAGCCAATCGAACGACATAAATAGTACATAAATTTTCAAAAACTGATTGGCGTTACACCTGGGGATCTAACACGGGCCTTCCGACTCGAATTCCGATAACCGAACCACTAGGCTATCGTGACTTGACTTTTGACTCCAAGAACCGAGTAACATTTAAATCGTTTCGGCGCTACGAAGTACGCTGTGTCATCTAGCATAGACTAAATAACGTAACAAAATGTCTCCCGCGTAGAATATGAATATGATACTAATGTCAGTGAGTTAACCTCGTGCCGTGGCCGGATCGTGTCCGTCGCCGCGTCCCATATGTTTACGTTAGGGCCCCGCGTTCGTTTCTATAACTGACGTGCAGTGTAAGCAATACAGCCAGTTTCGGTGCCTCTGGCATAAATAAATTATAAATTGCTATATTTGTGACGTCCACGCGTACAGTACTACGTTGAGATAGAAAGAAGTCGACGTGAATTAACAGTATAAATATACTAGTTGGTGGTCGCAGTTTTACCAGGACGGAAACCCTTTGATTTCTTTTTCGGTATGAAAAATGTCCCTAACACCCTATTTGGCACCCTAGTTTCAAGCTATCTTCGATACGGCTATTCGGTTTAGCAATGAAAGCGTAAAACCTACAGACAGAGTAACATTCATAAATTTATCATATTATAGACTTGAATAAATAAATAAAAAAAGAAAGATATTACATACACATCACATATGTAAATAAATCACATGCATTGCTTTCAAAAAGAGTCCCTTCAGTGTTATGAGTGTTATGGAATGGATCTAGAATTTGTCTACCCCTATCGGGAATTTCGTGAAGATATTTGTTTATAGAAACAATTTATCTAGGCGAAATTCAAACCTCCGCTGCAAACAAAAACTCGTTGGTAATAATGAAAGTCTGTAAAAGGCAGACTGCGCAAAGGATAGTGGAGCCACAAACACAAAGTCCATAAACAGCTATTTTCAAAGGACGTTTGATTACACATGAAGCTCTAAAGACAAACAGAAAAAGGATTTTAGACTCATATACCAAAAGAAGTGCTGTGTTTTTTGAGCATAACCCACGCAGAATTAGTAATGAGATTTTTTTGATATATTATTATAGAACGTAATGAATACTAGGAATGCCAAATAATATTACTAGTGTTTCTACTCCAACTAAGCTGCAAAGCTTGTGTCTGGACTGTTTTAGTCGAATGGCATACCCGAACCTGTGATGTTATGTTTCACAATCCGCACCCATAGGCTATTCACGCTTCAAATTATAATATAATATGTAATAATTATTATAATAACGAAATTCTTTTTTTTTAAACATTATTAAAGCTGTTATCGCTCCAAATAAGAAAATATCATATGACATGTATGCTGACCGTGCATGCTCGATGAGACTAACTGCGGGTAACTCTGCAAAATTTGCTCGTTAAAAAATAATCTTGCACTCTGGTCTGTGGCAAATCGTAGCACTTAAAACATAAGCAAACAATCTATGCAAATATATAAATACCTTAACCCACCAAGTAATGATGCTAAAGTTACACCAATGCAGTTGTTTAATTACCTGAAACAAAAATATTTATATGTATTTTTTAGGAGATTTAATATTGCGGTAAATTGATTTATATAAAAAATATAAGGTACTGCTACTGTTAGGAAAGTTCTGTCCATTCTGTTTTGTAACTTGTTTTGTATGCTTAACGATTCGAATAGGGATAAAGATTTTTTTTTTTTTAAGAAAAATGGTGACAAACGATGAAACCCTTCACTTGTCCGACCATACCATACCGAAAAACACTGGCATCATCGGGAACTATAATAATTTTGAACGCTTAAAAAAAAAGGGGGAATGAAAGAGGGGGATAGAGATGTTATCCTCCGGTCATCTCAATCACCGAATAGAACAACACTTTTTCTATATTGTCTCGGTTTTGGGTTGGGACGGTTTGGATGGGTTAGGACCACAATGACGGCTCGCACCATATCAAATCAAATCATTTATTCATCGACATAAGAACATACATTCGTTATTCGATCGTCATTTTTAATCTACCACCGTTTCGTAATGAGGTTCCTCTAACGGAGAAGAAACAGGCGAAAGAAACTCAGTAGGTATCCTCTTTTTTGGTCAATATTTTTAACAATATAATGCATTATACAAATATAATGTGATATTTTCTAGAAATAGCTTGGGAGCGATCACCTCATTTCCAGGGGTTACTGTCATTAATATATTCATTTATATTATAATAACCCTTCCTATAAAGCTTTTCTTTAATAAATTTCTTAAACTTAGACAGGCTTTGCACATTTAATACATACAAGTTGCTACCCGTTACCGGTCTGCTTAATTTCGGTCCCTCTATCTATCTACCTATCTATCGTAATCATTGACTTACTTAATTTTCTTTAATCGCCTCTTACGACACTCACGGGAAGGAAAAGATGGCAAATTCACACGCAAATAGTGAACAAAATAACAAAATTTCAATCACATACCAACTTCAATCGTTAGTTTAACAATTACAAATTATCTCAAAAAAGAAATCCGTATCGGACAAAGATTGCGTTATGCATTACGATTACGAAAATCACTTATCTTTAATCTACGTTGAAAGCGCGCATCGGATTAAGGACTACGTACTTACGTACCTTCGTCGCACGGATTACATCAGCGTCTTAATAGAACTTTTTATCGACTGAAGCCTGCAATCGTAGGTATTATGCGAAAGCTTCAATACCCAAGTGTCCACTTGACGACACATACACCGAAATAGCCAATATTACACTTCAATAACGAGGACACTGCATTGTCTGGTTTTAAAATGCATTCTCTTTTTAAGCCTATTGTACAGAGTAGGACAATGGTTTAGAGCAGACGTATTTAAAGCCAGATAATGCTTTCGACGAGAAAAAAACGTTTTTTTTTACGGCACAGATGTTACAAAGGGAAGTAGGTAGGTGTAACGAACAGTGTTACAGAAATTATTAAAAAAAAATCCTTAGTGATGTTTGTCGTACAAAGAATTATAAAGAAGTGAAGATTGATAAAATATATATTTACATAATAAATTCGTTACATAATTAATTCTTTGTTATAAGATGTAATGTTTTTTTCTTAATAAGTTTGTTATCCTAAATAAATACATAAAAAAGAATAAATGGTTTATAACCTGTTTACTGTACATTATAACAGCTTTTAATACAGAACATACTTCAGACATTGCTACTGAAAATGGTCTTAAGTCGCTTGATGTGTCACTTTTTGTTTTTAATGAGTGGCAGATTAAAAAATCAACCACCACGATCGTTATTCGAAGATGTAGGAAACGCTTTGACACGAGCTTCGTCACACTACAGCGAAGGTTCGAATCCCGCCCGTGTACCTTAATTTTTGGAATCTGACAAATATCTCATATAACTCGTGAATATTTATGAGACAATTTAAGCATTATTTTACAAGATTTTATTTCTGTGACTCTATTGCTCAGTCACAAACAAAGACAAGATTCTTATCGAATCTTAAATTTCGATTGCATGGAGTTTCCATAGGTTCCGACCTACCCGAACGTCGGAATAAACAGAAATAACAACTGTAACAATGGCGCGAAGTTGGAAAATATTTGTTCAAACAGGAAGGGACGGGTGTCGTGCGCTGTGAGGCGATGAATAGCCTGTATTATTGTTATTAAATCATTGCTAAGTAATTTGAGTATTTGCCGAATGTTGGATAAAAGAGCAGACATATTTCCTTAAGCTTAGGGATCTATTGTGTACAATTAATGCTATTTTTGCGCTTTGATGTCTCATAAAATTATACTTTTTTGTCAAAAAAATAAATAAAATATCTTCACACAATTCCCAATACAGGAGTAGACAGAGGTCTAGTCTATACACTTAAGTCCTTCCACCTTCCCCGTCCACCTTCCACCGAAGATATTTTCGGCACAACGTGACAGGTGGTGAGCCTGTCGCCGTTTTTATGTCCAAGCCGACAAAATAATTCGTACATAAGTTTTTTGAAAAACCCATTGGTAAAGTATATTCAGTGGAAGGTCAAAGGGACTTCATTGTCTAGAATAGACCACTGTCTACCCCTGTATTGGAAATTGCGTGACAATGAAGAAAATATATATATTTAAGTAAAAGCTATTTCAAATTACAAAAAGACACCTCAATATTATTTTTATGTTCATATACGTGTGTATATACATATTAACAAATTTAGGTGTTTCAATCTAATAAATGTTAATTTTATTACCTATAGCTACATAAAAGGCAGCCAAATTAATATACCAACGATTAAACAAACAACAGACATTCTTTTAGATAAAACTTTCACAGCATAGAGTTTACTATCTTTAGACGGGGTCGGCGCGTGGCAATGTAAACAAGCGGGCTCGACGCGCGGTCAATAGTAACCGCAAATGGCTGCGCGTTTGTCGCACGCGGCGTGCCGCGAGGGTTGAGAAACTCTCGAGTGCGAAGCGTTGCCGATGACGCTTTTCACTTTGTGCACCACTAGCGGTAATGTACCGCCTTAACAACGAACTTACGAGCGATGCATGATGCGAAGGACGATTATCGCTGCTGGAGTCCTTTGCGCAGCCGCAAATGACGTGAAACACGGATCTATTTGTATATATTTTACTTATGTTTTACTATATATATAACTTATGTACGAATTGTCACTTTGTACCGATCTCATTCGAGTCGAAGGCCTAAAAATTGTCTATAAATCTAACCACAATATGGGAATGCGTAAAGATAATAAATAATACATTTCTTTTTGAACCATTTTGAGTTACTTATTCTTTGGTCATATCGTGTTACCTAATCTTTACGAAATTATTTTTTTTTTTCATACCAAGGCTTCATTGTAATTTTATTCTTTTTTTTTTTTTGGTAATTTTGACGAATTCCAATTTCCGTAACCTCTTCGCGGGCTTTATGTATTAGCATATTGAAAAAAATGTTTCAGAGATATGAATATCAAAGTAATGAATAACTAACTGAAGACTACTTAACCGTGCAACCCCAATGCAATCCGCGACCGCGACAGACAATGACTTGTTAAAACGAGGAAATCGTGTCGGCGTTGAATTAATTGATGCCACAATTTAATTAATTCCATTGCTTTTTGTACTTTAAATGTGAAAGAAATCTAGGAATCAAATATCTACTCCGATAGCATAATCTATATTACTTTGCCGTAAGAAAACTACTGTCCATTTTTGTTTTTTAATCTTCAGGTGACTTCCTAGAATAGATTAGGTAGAGGTAGAAGACATTAAAGTTAAAGCCAATTGAAGACCCTTCTTTTCCCTGAATAAATAAATATCTTCACGCAATTCCCAATACAGGGTAGATAGAGGTCTAGTCTAAACAATTAAGTCCCTCTGGCTACATTACTACACATAAATGTTCTATGTATACACGTAAAATGTGTTGCCTCTAATAATTTCTCTTTATTTCCTTTTACATTTACACTGTCAACAACATTTATTGGCATCTGTTCATTTATGTACTTTGTATTTAGACTTACCGGACAAGGAGCTGTTCTTGTTGCAAATAAATAAAAATAATATTAATTACTTTATTTTATACAGATGTCAACACGTTTTAAAAGCGATATATTATTGCTGTTATAACTTTTTAATTATCAAATCATATTGAAAGAATAGCCACAAATTTAATATGGTCCTTTATTTAAGGACACGGAATCACGGCTACCGAGTCTACCGACCGGCGTTACACAAAATGATTGTCTTTCGGCTCTGTTTTGGGATTTCGTTGGTCCTTTGAACGCGTCCCGCGAGTTTGCTCGTACAACAATCCCTATCTAATCTGCATCTAGCGTCTGGTGCATTGTCTTACCGGCATGCGTTGTACAAACGGCGGTTGTTCTGAACATACTGACGACGAAATGTTTGCTGTATTGCGTTATTGTCGCTTCAAATACCTCTTTTTCTTTTTTTTACCTCCGTGAACGAGTGGCGTTCACGTCGATTTTCATGGTGTCTCAGCTCCGAGTTTCGGGTTTGATTTTCGTTTGGGTCAATGTGGAAAACACTCTTTCTATGTTTTCCAAAGTTCGTTGTTTTTGATTCCATAACATAACTGCTTAAGCTACTAACATGTATCAGATGCTGTGATCAGAGCAACGTATGTGACGTTGTACATATTTTTTTTTATTTGTGACATCCCTTATCCCGGACCGAATTCGTAGAAAACACAATGCTGCCAACATAAAAATTTCATGATTGCGAATGTGAATTAATTTAAATGTTTCATCGTTTATGTTGACTTTTTATAACCGAAGAAGACGAGCACTGCATTATGCGACATTGTATTAACAAATGAGGTTCCAAACATGGCGCCCGTCGCGTACATCGAGCAGTAATTCGACAAACAGAAGTATCCAGCGCTTCGCGAAAACAAAAACTCGTTACATCCTAAAGCCCACATAGGGCCCACCCGTGACGAATCGGAGGCATACCAATTTATTCCAACAAACGCATTCTTTAATTGAATCGGGCTGTAATTAGAGGCGAAGGTAGGGTTGCCAACCTGTACTAAAATTGTTAATTGACTCAGGCGTTACTTTGCGGAAATTCATTGTAAAGTTGTTATTGAAAAAATTACTTCGCAACCCTCCGCATGCAAATATAAAAAGGTATATGTTACCTGGTCGCTATCGCTTGATAATGCCTTGTTTTGAGGCGAAACACGTGTCGCGTTTTCGGTGGTGGTATATGTTACCTGTGTTACGGTGGTGGTATGTGTTTATGTAAATTTCAAAACGTAATTCCGAATTTGAGCACCACCAGAGCCTTGTCATATGCACCCAAACAGCGGAAGCGATTTTAAAGTGTACTGAATTGTAAATGTCGGCCTCCGTGAACGAGTGGCGTGCTCACCCGTTTTCATTTAGAAAATGCGTTTTCTATATTTTCTCGGGGCTTTGTGTTTGTAGTGCCTTCGTTGTCTCTGATACCATAACTTTAGCTGTAGTTGCTTACTTTGGGATCAGAGTAATGTATGCGATGCTGTCCCTATCTATGTATGTATTTATCTATAAACTATAATAAATAAATAAATATCTTCACGCAATTCCCAATACAGGGGTAGACAGAGGTCTAGTCTAGACAATTAAGTAGCTTCGACCCACCTTCTACCGAAGATATTTTCGGGACAACGTGACAGGTGGTAAACCGGTCGCCGCCTTTATGTCCAAGCCAGCGATATAATTCGTACATAAGTTTTTGAAAAACCCATTGGTACGAGCCTGCCATCTAGGGATCGAACTCGGGTCTCTCGTCTCGAAATTCCTACCACCCAACCACTCGGCTATGGTGACAATTAAATTATCTATGAATCTATAATTATGTTCCAAGTCTAAACCTCGTGAAAGATCGTCATTTAGTGAATGTCAATTTGATCCATTCAATTTGACAACCCTATTGGGGGACCCTATTTGGAAGCATTTCGTGAGTTCAATCCCAACTGTTACAACAGAAGATGGAGACACTTGGGCAAACACAATCAGCCTGCTCTTATTTTATCGTGTCCATTGATTTTTCTTTTTAAAACCCAATTTTAAACGTTACTTTAATGGTTACAATCTGATCTTTCTAATCTTTACGTATTATACCATAACTGGAGTAGATAGTAGTTTAGACAATTAAGTACTTTCAATTTCCTTCACCGGAGCCTTTTTGGGACGACATGACAGACTGTGAGCCCATCGCCGTCTCAATGTCCAAACGAGCGATACAATAACACTTACATAGACGTTTTTTATTTAGATTATTTTTTTTTTAAATATTACAAAATATCCATGACTCGAGTATAAAACTCATATTCATCACACAAATGTTTACCCCTAGGACTCGAACTCACAACAGTTATCTTCGTAGACAGGGTCACCACCAATGGGACTATCGGGTCGTCAAGTGTTCAGTTTAGAGGGATTAAAATTAAGTATCAACATTCTTGTTGTTGTCATATAGATCTGTCCTCAGCCATATACATTCGTCGACACCTCGCAACATATTGCAGGTATGTGTGTAAGTACGTATGTAATTAACATATAAGATAACTCCAATTTTGTATCTTAATGCCATAGATATTTACATACAAGATTGGAGTTCTAAATTCAAACGTGTAGATGTCCAACAAAGACATTTTGCATTCTTCAACATAGCTGGCCATCCCGCTGTCTTAGTCACCAGCCTCCGTAATAAAGAAGCCGGTGACGATAATTGGCGCGTACGAACGAAGCAACAAATTGAAAAAGAAAATGCGACGTGAAGTTGAGACAGGAATAAGAATGCAGTCCGGCGCCAGATCGTGCTGCAATAAATCACAAAATGTCCACCCGTCGTGCGTTCGAAACTGTAAAACAACGACCATAGCTGGTCTAATATAACTCTTAAACGATCATCGCGAAGCATAAAATGCAACGGTAAGGTGATCGGTGTCGCACACCACCTGATAGTGGCCGTTATGAAAAGATCCTCTACCTGCATTTCCTTTACATACAAAAGGACTAAAAAGGTGCCATGCAACACACCTTTTGTTTAAATAAAAAAAAAACGCCAACTGTTTTTTTTTTCATATTTACAAAATTAAAATTATGGCCAGTATTTTATAATGACGCATTGCTTATTGAATATATATTTTAAAATAGTCGGAGTAAATGACCAGCTGGCCTTATTAAAAAGGTTAAATTGAGGCTACATCGATATTGTGACACGACTGTTTTAAAAAAAAAACGTGATAACTCTACTAAAACACACAAAAAATTATATTACGCAGCTTATCGCACTCACACATTCGGATAATATATCTTCCTATTAGTAAAGAATTCTCAGTATCGCATCATTAGGTCTGGAGATAATCTTGTGTATACAAACTTACAAATTTACGAACCTCTTTGTATTATAAAGTACGTAATATTGATATAAAAAAAAAAGAAATAAAAATATAAAAAGTTAAATAGAAATAAAAAAATTAGAACTTCTCTCTATTGGTTTATGGCCTTTCTTGATAGAATTCTGCCAAAATGAGAACTTTAATTATTTGTACCATTCTCCATTTATAATTGACAAGTCTACAATTAGAAATTCAAATTGATATACGAGTATTAACGCAGACTGACACAGAAGTGGAGTAGACAGTTGACTACACAATTTCGACCCATCTATCGTCGAATCTGAATTCGAATTGGCTTCTTAAATCTCTTGTCAACCGACATAAATATTCGCAAATACAAAACCGAGTACTAAATAATTACGATGAATCACTAAAGTATATTGATAGCTTATCAATAAATATCTATAAATAGGGCCAATCGTATCAGATAGGTCATTTCCTATCTTCTGTTTTTTCACTGTTATGAACACTAACTCGTACACAGCGTGTTATGTTCCTTATTTTTTACGCAATACGATCTGTTTTACAGTGAATAGTATGTTAGACAAATCGATTATGGTAGCGACTTAATCGATTTGTCTATGATTAATATTGTCTATAGGCAAATTGATTACGCGACGCACTACTGAAACTCATTGTTAGAGACTAATTTATTACATTGTGACAATTTATTTATGGCCGATGCGTACCAATGAAATAGAGTTAATGATTAGAATGATAATTATTAATTATTCCTGCGGTAGTTACTTACAATTTATCAGCTTGTAAAAGTCTATTTCGGAACGTAGTCGAGACATAATCGCCACGTTTGGCATTATTGCCTATGGACACTCGTATCTTAGATGCTGATGTCCATCTTAATTTCGATCTGGTAGATTCCGAGATGGTTGTCACACCATCTGTCGCTAGTCTTCTTTTAAATTAGTCATCTCTTACGATAAAAGAAGGGAAGGAAGGTCGACGTTTACACGGATACCACAAGGCAAAATCAAACTTATTTCAATATTGTTGCCAGAATATGAATAATGCTATGCTATATATCAAGTAAGTATATTGTATCGTTGGTTTGGACACTAAGGCAAGGATAGGCTCACCACCTGTCACTTGTTCTGAAAACCATATAGTTTTCGGTGAAAGGTGAATCGAAAGGACTTGATTATTTGTTTACCCCAGAATATAGGGAATATGCGAGACTATTTTTTTTAATTATTTATCTATCGTCATAAGCTTAGACGCAGACTTTCCAATGTAAGTGAAGCACAAATATATCGTTTCCCGCGAAACAGATTATATTAACAGAAATAGCATCGTCTCCGCCGGTTCGGTGGGCGCGAAACCAGATGCGCTTTCAGAATTATCTCACCTTGGGTCAGTAGGTCGGGTTCGATTGTCGGGTGCATTGCCTTTGAAGGTGGAACATGGAACATCTTTAGTGTTGTTTTAATCTATTGAACACTCAAGTTAATTTGGATTTGACGTTAAAGTGTGCGTTTTGCCACCGCCTTTACTTAATGCAATTTAGGGAAGATTTAAATTACTTAAAGAACTAAGATATAATGTTAATAACCTTTTCAGGACTTCCATGATTGAGTAGCGTTTACCCTGTTTTCTAACGTATCGCCAGCTTTGAGGTTCTTGATTCGATTCTCAATGGATCATTTCAGAAAAATGCTTTTTCTATATTGCGTCGATTTCAAGTGTTAGCGGTATCATCGTTGTTTGTGTTTCGGTAACACAAGCTTTAGCTTCTTTGGGATCGTAACACAAACACATGCTTTAGCTAACACAAGCTTTAGCTTCTTTGGGATCGTAAATAAAATAAATAAATATCCTCACGCCATTCCCAATACAGGGGTAGACAGATGTCTAGTCTAGACAATTAAGTCCCTTCGACCCACCTTTCAACGAAGATATTTTAGGACAACGTGACAGACCGTCGCCATCTTTTATGACTAGCCAACGATATGAATCGTACATAGGTTTTGACAAAACCCATTGGTACGAGTCTGCTACCTGCAGACCGAACTCGGGCCTCTCGACTCGGATTCCGATCACCCTACCGCTCGACTATCGTGACTTTTGAGATCGTAGCCAACATCCATCTATTTTTTTATTTATCTGTCTATTCATCATCAGCAGTTAACATAGGCCTGCTGTCTTAGTCTTTACCGGAACTCTGGTAACAATTTACATGCTTGAACTCGCTTCTGTCTTCCGTCAAGTCAAAAGACCCTAGGTCGAGGAGCCAGGTGATAGGCTCGTACCAAACGGTTTTTCAAAAACTTATGTACCATTAATAAAGTTGGCTTGGACATAAAACGGCGAAAGCTCACCACCTGTCAAGTTGTCCCAAAAACGTATCCGGTGAAAGGTGGGTCGAAAGGACTTAGTTGTCTAAAACTCTTTCTACCTCAGAAGAAATAAAAAGTCACGATAGCCGAGTGGTTGGGTGGTCGGAATTTCGAGTCAATAGACCCGAGTTCGATCCCCAGTTGGTAGGCTCGTACCAATGGGTTTTTCAAAAACTTATGTACGAATATCGTTGGCTTGGACATAAAGACGGCGACGGGCTCACCACCTGTCACGTTGTCCCGAAAATATATTCGGTGGAAGGTGGGTCGAAGGGACTTAATTGTCTAGACTCGACCTCTGTTTACCCCTGTATTGGGAATTGCGTGAAGATATTTTGATTTTTTTTACCTCAGAAGAAAAAAAATATTTTCGCGCCATTCCCAATATTTTTTTTTTGCTTTTATGTTCCGTGTGTATTCTCCAACCTAAGTTTTGCATTACGTTTCCATCAGCGGTCATTAATCAATGCGATGATCTCAATGTTTTGTCGATGCTCGATTCTATATAATCGATCAGTTTCCGACGAAGCGCAGACGTAAACAAAAGTAATATGCCAAGAACCCAGGGGGTTCACCTCGGCAAACATGACTGGATGAACGTGTACGCTTTGAAGGATTTATGTCCTACTTGGATGAGTGGCGTACACGCCGGTTTACATGGTGACGTCAACTGTGAGGTCTGGGTACGATTCTTGGAAGGGTCAATGTAAGAAACCACTTCTTTCACATTGTCTCGGTGCGGGTTTGTGGTATCTTTCTTGTTTCCGATTCAATACACACGTGCTTTAGATACTTACATTAGGATCATAACAATGTGTGACGTTGTTCCTGTCACACACAATAATATTACGTTGTATGTAATATTATTTATTCACATTAAATGCGTATATTTCTTTATCATTGCATTATTAGTTTGTGATGATACATAAGGAAGTAATCAAGAATGTAACACATAAAGTATTAAAGAATTCTAAATGCTGAACGGGATTTTTTGCATATTTTTTATATATTTTATATTATATATTAAAAATAAAAAAATATATATCTTCACGCAATTCCCAATACAGGGGTAGACAGAGGTCAAGTCTAGACAATTAAGTCCCTTTGACCCACCTTCCAACGATGATATTTTCGGGACAACGTGACAGGTGGTGAGCCCGTCGCCGCCTTTATGTCCAAGCCAACGATGAAATTCGTACATAAGTTTTTGAAAAACTCATTGGTACTGCCACCTGAATCGATCGAACGAACTCCGAACTCTCGACTCGAAATTCCGACCACCCAACAACTCGGCTATCGTGACTTTTTTTATATTATATATTACTTTTGATATGATAAAAAATAATTTATTGATGATATATTAATACTATCACTAAATTAAACGAACGGGGACCGCAATGAGTTTGTAATCAGAAATATTTGCATATTACAAGTTGCTAATTACTGCGCGGCATTATGTCAACTGCCTTGCGATCGGATAAAATATAAATAATGAAGATGATAGCAAGAGCTAAGATAACAATTTAAATTATTGACATACAAGCGCCTGCCCGTGGTTTTACTTGATTGTCACTAAGTTTTTTCGCTAAAAATAACCTTATAGGCCTTAACCTTAACCTTGAGAGTCCCTTCTGTCCTATACCATAAATATGGCATTCTATATCACCATACAATAAACTAGGAAGAAATGTTGCGCCTATTCCTTATGTATGGATGCGGTAAGTTTAAAAAATTTAATCTGATGATGAATTATAGTTATTACGATAAGTCAGTATAATTTCATGTAAAATATTATAATTTCATAGGATTTCGCAAGACATGAATCGATTTTTTTCTTTCTCAAAATCATGTTTAAAAGTCTAGACATCTCTTCTAGCTGATTAAGTTTTCTTTATGTTTCTAATTATATTTTTTTAAATATAATATACAGCATGTTTTGGTTAGTGCGAGTTCGTTACAGCCCGCCCTTGGCCCCGCGAGTGACGTCAATCACCTATCTCAAGAAAAATATAATAATAGCGTGTTCGCTATAAACATATGTTCATAATATATATTTATAGCGAAGACTTTTTTCTGTATTTAATATAATATGCACGATGCCATGTCTATTTCTGGTTAGTTCTCCGAATGGAAAAGTAACCAGCGCTATAATTTTTCATTAATTTCACCTCACTTTAGAAGTGCTTTCTTCAAACAACTTTAGCTGATCCAAACAGGAAATTCACCGCATCGTGGAGCGATTGAAAAAGCTCAAAAAGTAAACACATTTATGGATGAAAAACTGAAGTTGAGATCGATTTGATAAACAATTTCGAGATTAGCCAAATCAACTAAATCCGGTTTTGTACAAAGATCGCTCTTTCGTAAAAGATTTAAGAGTTACATAGAATGATGATAGCTTTTAACTTGCATTAACATACATACATACATATATTCACGCCTCTTTAGGTAGGGGTAGGCAGAGACCGCTTCTTTCCACTCCTTTCCAAAGTGACAGATGGTGAAGCCGTCGCTGTCTTTATGTCCAATACAACGATTTAATCCGTACTCAAATAAATTTTTTGATAAAGCCCATTAGTAAGAGCCTGCTAACCGGGGATCGAATTGGGGTCCCGTAATTCGAATACCGATCCCCCAACCACACGGCTATCATGAATTTAAAATAAAACCATTATTTATGGATTGATAAAATACGTTTTATTAACATACATACATACATACACATAATCACGCCTCTTTCCCGTAGGGGTAGGCAGAGACCACTTCCTTCCACTTGCTACGATCCTTACATACTTGTTTCCCTTCGTCCATTTTCATTATTCCCTTCTCCCTCCCTTCTCTTCGACTTAGGGTACTCTTGACCTGGCCTTTTTTCAGGACGTCCCTGATTTGGTCTCGAAACGTCCGCCTAGGTCTTCCCCTTCCTACACTTCCATTCACACTCGTCTTATACACTTTTTTCGTCAATCGTTCTTCATTCATTCTCTCGACATGGCCAAATCATCTTAGCATACCTTTCTCAATTTTAGTCACTACATCTTCTTTCAGACCACAACGTTTCCTTATCTCACTATTCCTTATCCTGTCACTCAGTTTAACTCCTATCATACTTCTTAACGCTGTCATCTCAATTGCATTTATCCTGCTTTCATGTTTCTTCTGCCATACCCAACTTTCACTTCCGTACATGAGTGTTGGAACCAACACTCCCTTATGCACAGCCAAACGAGCCTTGTTAGACACCTTCCGACTATTCATAAAGGAGTGCAGAGCTCCATTCACTATGTTTCCTGCATTCACTGTTCTTTCGATAATAAACAAATAGAATACTCAACTGCTCCCCTGTGAAGCATCATCTACACGGAATTTCCCGTACTGGGGTATTGTTACGCAATTTCGCATAATGAACTTTGTCAACGTATGACAATTATTTGGACTCGACGAGATGATGTGCATGGTATGACGTAAAGTACGTAAGCAACCGCAAAATCATACATTAAGACATGAATTTATTAACGACCCTGCTCCCCGCGGCTTTGCTCACCGTTAAACACTTAACATGGGACCCTAAGTATAAAAAAAGAGAATATCCTAAGTTCCTCCTTATAAAATCAATTATCTGTCAGTGAATATTCTGTTAAAATTGGTCTAGCCGTTTTAGGAGATATTTAAATTTTATTTGTATGTATGGATGAAATTTCAGCCACATGAATACATAGACTATATATAGTAACAATAGTGGAGGATATAAAAATAAATTACACAAAAACAGTCATCGTAGTTAACCAATATACTGGTAAAATACAAATACATTATCACTTTAAAAATTACTTATAAATTTATTCACAAGTAAAAAAATACCAATTCATACCAATATTAAACACAAGTGGCCACTGGTTATGGTTAGCCAATTAACTATAGAGTGGTTCGCATGTAATATTAACCGGTGTCGTAAAGCGTTCACAGCTGAATATATTAGCAATCGCCAATCAGTTATTAATGGTTGAACGCGACATCACTATGTGTGGGCTGTAGACAAATTATGTTATTATGCGCCATAGATACATCTGTCACCTTGCTCGCTGGTCGAGCTATATCCACTTTTCCATGCATACTGGGGGTAGACAGAGGCCTAGACAACTAGGTTCTTTGACCCACCTTTCACCGAAGACATTTTATGGGATAACGTGACTAGTTGTGAGTCTGTCGCCATCTTTGAAAAACCCATACGAGCCTACCTTTAGTTCGATCTAAAGGTAGGCTCGGATGTCTTGACTCGAATTCCGATCACTCAACTACTCGGTTCATCGTAACTTAAACTCTACTTCCATGAAGTAGATAAATACATACATTGATAGGGACAACATTACGTAAATTGTTCTATTAATATAAATAAATTACCTCAAACCATTCCTAATACCGAGGTAGACAGAGGTCTAGACAGTTAAGTCCTTTCGACATACATTGTTCTGATTTCAAAGTAAGTAGCTAAAGGAAAAGTGTTATGGAATCATAAACGACAAAGGTAACACTCAGAACTGAGAAATTGGAAGAAAAATTGTTTTGTCATTGCCCCGACCGAGAATCGAACGAGGACCGTATAGCTGGTGCCGAATTCCATGGAAATCTAAAAAATTCAGACAAAATAAAAACTGCGTGTCAGTCTGTGGCATCTTAGATCCTACCTAAATAAATGTACCAATTTTGATGCAATTTTTTCTGCTCCTAAACTGATGTGGGCGTGATGGAGCTCATCAATTAATAAAATCTGTTCAGGCGTTTTAAGCTCTTTAAATGTTTTAAATATCATATATTTAACATATTTTATTAACATGTAAATTTAGTGATACTAATGTACGTTCTCATCGGTAGTTGTCTGTAAATAGAGTTGAGATATTGGTCGGCTAGTTATTACTGGTACAGTGGCGGGCCACTGGGCGCCAGAATATCGTTATTTTGTATACAGAAGCTTCATATTATGTATGTTTCTATGTCATATGTACATTGAAGGTACAGATATAATGAAATGTTGCTACGTTTGAGCTACTTTATTTATCAGAAGTAGTTTCGTATCGTCTTATTAGAATTATTGAGTAAGTAGTTTAATAATGACAAGTCACGATAGTCGAGTGGTTGAGTGGTCGGAATTTTGAGTCAAGAGACACGTGTTCGATCCCCAGGTGGCAGGCTCCTACCAATGGGTTTTTCAAAAACTTATGTACAAATTATATCGTTAGCTTAGCCAAAATCGCAACGCTCGGCAAGCGGATTGGCGATTGCAGTACTTGACACTCTACTGAATACGGCTGCCGAATTTTAGTCTGGCATTTTTCGTAATGGTTTTCTCGTAATTAGTCAGCATACAATTGTATTTTAAAGCTTAACCCTTAAAACACCCACGAGAAGAAAATGGATAGCATTCTCTTAAGCCGATACTACGGTATTATGTAATAATACAGTACAATTAAAGTCAAGACAGAGACAGCTGTCGCGTGTTCCAAGTTTAAAAATTACTATATGCATTATTGAGTTTTATTCGGATTCATAGAGTCTAAACATCCTCCGTACTGAAACGCCCGGGTGCCGTTCAACGTATCCCAAACGCGGCGCAATCCAAACAATTCTTTTTTTTTTCTCTAATTCCGATAACCGAATGCAGCTGCATCGTTTATTTATACTCTTCAACTCGTTCCTACCTACGTTTAATATCTCCGTTAATTGACACAAAGCCCGCATTCCCCAACCGATCTTTATTAGACTCGCCCGAAAGGATAAAGGCGAGTTTCACTGGGAATTTTTATAACTGACAAAATTGTAATCGTGTTCAGCCTTTTGGTACAGATCGTGACCGTTAATTGCCCGGGCATAAATTGATTTCCCACTGGGACGTTTCTCCAACGTTATGCGCGAATGCGTTCTTTTTTCGAAACGATCGAATTTGTATTTTTAAATATTTGGTTGAGCTGTGACAGATATGTTAAACTCTGTGGTACTCGATTGCCAGCGAATTGGACAGTTAGTTATTCTATGCAACGCATCATTTCTTTTTCTTTTTTGATCATTTGCCAGTTATAAAGTAAGGAAGGAATTTTGGATATTTTAGCCACAAGACGGTTGTCCCCAAAAATATGTCTACGGTGAAAGGTGGGTCAAAAGACTAATTTGTCGAGACCCCAGTATCGGAAATAGCGCGAAGATTTTTTTCTATCTTTTATAACTTTACTCCTAATTGGGTGAATGAAGGTGTGAAACTTCGTCACACTTCAAGAAAAAAAGAGTAAAATTAAACTTTATTAAGTAATAATTTCATAATCAAACATAAAAATTTCAAAGAAACAAAATGTAGGGTGTACGCTCTTCTACCTGTGCAAACTCGGGCAGGTAGCTAGTCAAAAAATAAAAATTCTACCTTCTACTACGAATAAGTTCCGTTCCTAGAGTAGAAAACACAATCACACAATCTGTGGGCCACAGTGCATGCACATTTTGATTTTTGATGATAATTCTGCTGTACAAGGACACGACTTGTCATTACAACCGCTCGAACATTAGATTAGTGATAGCGATACCAAAATACAGGATGTTAGTACCTTACGAGATATTTGTGTCTCATGATTTATATCCTTTGCCTTTTTTAAGCTTTACCCTAAACATAGAAAGGTTATATTAGTAAATAGAACAAAAAGAAAGTGATATGATTTTACATCGGTGTCATACAACAATAAAAATTTAAGAAAAGTAACGATAATATTTGACAATAACGCCATTTTGTTATACGATTACTGCACAACGCTTCTAACAGACTATCATAGTGTTTATGACTAATGTGTCTTTACCGGCAACATTGACAAAAACTTACAATCTAACAAAAGTGTTGTAATTCCACACCGTTACGTGTCTGTTAGCATTTTTAAAGCACAAAGTATAATTGTCTTTAAAACCGTGAGTTTTGGTTCACGTTTGCTTACGCGGAAGATTGACGCGGAGGCGGCCGGCGTCTTTGACCGAGGGAGATAACATCTACATCGCGCAGGTAGGTTTTATTGCCGGTGCAACTAAACCCAGAGACCCGACCGCGATCCTCCAATGGCCATATTTCGTGTGAAAAACGTCACGAGGTATGACCTACTTCTAAAAAAGCTTACGCTGCCGAATTATATTGTACACGGTTTCATAACATACTCGTATATACGTGGCGGCCTCCCAAACTCCAATACATTATCGTTATTAGGAGATGGTACACTTCTATAAGGATGATTTGTTATCACAAAGATTAATTTTTTCAACCACAAAGCAAGGGGATACATGAACGCAGTAACTACATCAGACGCTGCTGCCTATCACCGGTCTGTATTTAGCTTAAGCATTGCATAGGCTGGTTATTTCGACATCTGTCAATAGTCTTCATTTACACCACCCACGGGAAGAAAGGAGGTGGTATACTCTCTCGAATACCACACGGTAGTTTATTCATAAAATGGTATTCTAACACGCCGAAGTGAAAACGCGCGTTGTACGTGACCTGAGACCAGATCGAATCGGAGACCCAGGGTTTTCAATCGGGCAGCGCCGGCGCCGTTGACTGACTCACCACATACCACCGTCACCACATTGTCATGTTAATTAATTATTCTGTTATTTTAACGAAGCGTAACACAGTGTCTTGGGTTGTATTAAAAAGTTAAAATATCGACCTTTTGTTAGCGATGAGAAAATTTTTTAGGTTATTAGTAAAGATGTGTGTGAAATGCATATGTCTTATGGGAGACACATTTTGAGCACGCTTGTAAAAAGTATTATGTCCGATGGATTCTCCCGACAGCATTAATGCAACATACCATGCAAACTACTGTAGCACTGGGGAACCTATTTAAGGGCCTATCTCATATATTTATTATAATTGTTTAGTGTCATAATTTTTTGATATTTTTATCTTCACGCATTCCTCCATACAGGAGTAGTCATATGTCTAGACAATTTAGTCCTTTCGACCCACATTTCAACGGAGCTTATTTTGGGACAACGTGATAGCCTGACGCGGACTTTATGTCCGTTATTATGAAATTTAAATTAAATTTTAACTTGTGAAACGACAACTAATTTTCAACATGGAACTATTAATTGCTTATGATTTTTGTCGAAACATCAAATGTTTGTGACAAACACAGGGCTAAGTAAATGTCGGAGAAAACGTCAATAGTGCCGGATCGACTAGTTTTTTTTTTGTCGTCGCCCACTCGGCTTTTTGGAATTCCAACAGCGGCGCCCCCTCCGCGCCGACTCGCCGTCGGCGGTCCCAAAAGAAATTCATTCATAACTCTATGTTGTTCATCCCCTCCGAATTCGAGCCCTGTCTCCTGGCTAGCTTTTGTTTCCATTACAATGATACTATCGCATGTATCCGGATGGTCTCATAGTTTACGAAAACAATATTTTATTTTTTATAACGGACAAATATTAAATACATACGGATATAGGGACAAACGTCACATGCTTTGCTCTGATCCCAAAGTAAGCTAAAGCACTTGTGTTATGAAATCAGAAACAACACCCAGATCCGAGAAGTGAAGAAAAAGTGGTGTCCTACATTGAACCGTACGGTAATCGAACCCGGAACCTCAGAGCCGGCGACACCTTAAAAACTCGTTCACGGAGTTCGTCATAATTCTTCGGGCATTCACTGCAGAGTTATTGGATGGAGTAATTGGATGTAAATCTATTCGGAGGATATGTATTTAATGTGACTTGTCTGATTGATTTCTAAATATTACAGGTACATTTCAAAATAGAAATTATATCAAAATTGAAAAATTATTCCAAGCCCTATCACCACATCTTCCCGCCATTGTCAATGCAGGGACAGACAGCGCCAGGCAGAGTTCAGATTAAGTCCTTTCGACCCACCTTCCACAGAAGACATTTTTGGGACAACGAGACTGGTGATGAACCCGTCGTCGTCTACATGTCCAGGCCAACGTTATATCGTACAAAAGTTTTGTGAAAAAACCCAATGGTACGAGACTTAGGGATCGAACTCGGATCTCTCGACTCGTAATTCTGATCACCCAACCACTCGCCTATCTTAACAAATAAGCACTAGCATATTCGCGATTCATTAAAAGCGCAAGCATTATGTCGGGGTGATTGTACGTACTACCGCGGCATAATTACGGGGCGCGTTAACTTCACAGCAGTTTATAGGCCGCTCGAGCCCCCCCCCCCCCCTTCTCACCCCACCGAGGACAAGCCGGACTGCATTCCGCTCCCATGCGGCCGCCTGCGACCCCGACTTCAGGACCTTTCCGAAATATCGATTTTTAAAATGAGATCGCCTAGCTTTTAAAGATTTGATGACCTCCGTGGACGAGTGACGTACAAGCGTTCCCAAGTGTCGCCGGCTGTAAGGACCCGGGGTCGATTCCCGCACGGTTAAATGCAGGAAATCACTTTTTCTACATGATCTAGGTGGGTGGTTTCGATTTCATAACACAAGTGCATTTGCAATGTATGTGATTTTATTATAAATAAATAAATACCCATACATGTGTTTATTTATTTATCTATCTAATAAAAAATTCTCTCTCTCTATTCCGACACCCACAAAAGAAGAGTTGAATCTTACGCCATAACCACGTGACGAAATGTCCCATCATAAAATATTTGTGACAGTTAACATTGAACTTCGACACAGAATTGCCAGCTCATTAATTTAAAACTCCCTTAACGCGAATAAAAAGTACGATCACGCATTACGTTACAATAAATTCCCAATAAAGCCGATCAAAAAGTCACTGATGTCGATTCACACGCTTATATCCCATTAACTAAATCGGACGATGACGAATTGGCCACTAAATCGAGATTATAATCATTACGGGCACGCATTCCCGAGGAGTCCGTGAAGCGCTGGAATGCACGGAATCGATCCTAACTCGTTTTGTTTTCGCCACGTCATAACTCGATCTTGACTCTCGCTCGGGGCAGTGTACAGGGCTGCCAGTACGAAATAAGCCCGTTACGTCATCTCAATACTTTCACATGTGATTTGTGTAATGTAACACTTAGATTGTTTTATTAATAATACCATCAGAAAGTGTACGCGGAAGATCTAACGCTAATGCAATAAAAGTACACCTACCTAACATCAGATGGTTACTAGTTAGTTGGGTAATGAGTTGTAAAGATACGATGAAAAAAGATTCAGCTCAACATAGTTATTTTAAACACATTTTTCATAAAACTTAAGGGGAAAAACCACATACAACTCTAGTTCTAGTCCAGAGTTTAAACGAAAATATAATCTGCACACCCTGTGGATAGAGAAAACTGAGTCAATGCATTATGCATTAACTCAGTTTAAAAATAAAGGAGAAATTTAAAAAATCAAATCACAATGACGACGCATTTACTGTCCAGCTGTTTTTAAACCTCTTTCTATTATATCTCTTTTCATATCTCTAAAAAGAAAAAAAATAACTCAGCACTGCTAGCAAACTTAGTAATTTATAAATTAATACACTCACAAGAACTGAAGTGGAAGCCCTGTTTGTCTATGGTCTATTGAATCGCACGCTTCATTGTTTTCTACGGCAGAAATCGAAACTAACGTCGATGCATATTTTATGCCGTCATAAGTCGTAACACACATCGAAGTATCTTAAAATGCACAATTTAAAAGTCTCAATCTTATTTCCTTGCCCAGTCAAAGAATCTCCACCATGTATATTGATGTAATTAGCAATAGGAACTAGTTTTCCGTGTCATGTCGGTTTAAGGATAGAGAAAGAGTAAAAGCCTTTTAAATCTTAATGGTTATTGATATTAAGTTATTTTGCCATGTGTTATTGGAATTCGAAATTCCCATAATTGCCGTGGGTGTCGGAATGGGATGACTATGGGATTCTTGACATTGGCTGTGGTTATCCACAGATAACGGGATAACCGTATAAAAATTAATAGACCAAAATTAAGCAATTGGTATTGCGCTCGCCAATCCGCTTGCCAACATTGCTCTTTAAAGTAAATCCTCCTTACATTAAAGGCCTTTGTCCTGGCCGTTAATAAGTGCCACAGTAAAGATAAATAAAACATAAACATGCTTGCAATAATAGCGGATATTATCTGCTCGCTGCAGTAATTTGCATGTCGCATACGTGTGTAAATATTTTTTATAATTTTAAAGTCTTTATAAAACGTCAGAGATTTTTAATTAATTTGCCTTATGTATCAATGTTAAGCGAAATTAATTGAAAAAAAAAAAACACGATAATATATATTGAAATGCGAAACGACATAAAAACTGTATTTATTGTTGGACTCTACTAAAAACCGGCATGGTCGGTTACTACGTCAGTTTGAGGCTTACTTACCGACTCCCACTCTTTCTTTACTTAATTGGTATGCACTTAAATATTTACTCCTTTTAAGCTGTTCATTCCTAAGATAGCAACGTATTTATCATTTATCTGATTGTGCATTAAGTTTTATATTCATATTAAATTTAATATGAATATAAAAATTTTTAAACGATTCCAAATACGAAATGAAATCAGAAAGATAACGGAAGAATTTGGGAGAGATTCTAATAAACCAATACTGATAAACAGTATAAGGTAAAACTCTTTTGCCAAAGAAATTAATATATTTCTATACAAAAATAAATACCAAACTGTATATAAAAGTCCACTGCAGTACATAGGCCTCAACCCTGCGGAAGATTGGGCGATAAAAAACGTTTGGCAAGCACATCGGCAATTGCAGTACCAAATATCTCGTACAGTAGATGTTGCTGCCCATTACCGGTCTGCTGAATTTTGGCTCCATATTTTGCGTGATGGTTATCCCGCTAAAAATATTTACCTATTGCCAAAGCAATTCACAAAGCTTTCACATCAGTCTTATCTAACGACACCCACAGAAAAACTACAAAGTTTAGAATTACTCTTACGCTGATACTACATGGTTGCAAGCTACTGAAAGGAAATTACTGCGAGTACTAAAAAATATTATGAATGACGAATTTTGAGAATCTGAAAACACGTGACGTGGAGGCATAACAATAGCCACAGTAATTTTATCGGGAACAAATTTACTGCTGAAATACCTCCAAGAAATCTTTATAGAAAATAGGTCGACCGCATCATTGAATAATTTAGACTTCAAATCGATACAGATCCATTTATACGAACAAAGACTTCTTGAATATTATACGCGAAGTGCATCTAACGTGTTATCATAGACCGCGCTGTGAATAACTGCTATTTATAGCGCTTAGAACATAAGTAGCTAGTGTGGAAGAAATTCTTTGAAACTATGAAAACAAAAGTAAATCAATCGATATGCTCGATACATTTTCACGACCTGAACAGATTTTAATGAAATTTGATAAGCAGATACTGTATAACATAATGAAGGAAATATCAAAGCTCCAAGAGAAAGCCTTAAACTATAAAAAATTTATAGCATTACTACGTTCTTTTTTTACTTAGTCTAAGTAAAAAAAGATCGTAGACTCGTAGACTTGGTAGACAAAACCAAAAAGTAATCATTCTTGATTACTTTTTGTTACAACAAACAAATACATGCCTATGTCTATAAAAATGTCAGTACGATTTCTCAATCCTCGGGCGATCCTGAAAAAAGGTTGACAAACAAAATTCGAATAAGGACTAAGAGGACCATTAAGATAACGAGCATCTTAATTATGAATTCGTTGGCGATTCCACTTTTGCATAATTGGACTCCGCTCAGTTGACAAAAGTGGCTAAAGATGGCGCATGCTTTTTTTTTTCTTCCAAGCGCCGTACGGTGGGCGCGGCATGATCGGACCGGTCTATAACAAGTCGGCACCTGCTTCGTTAATGGAATGTCCGGCTAGAATTAAATCCTTTCGAAATCGGCAACATTCCGGAACAAGGGACATGCCAAAAATCTCCCTTAAATTCATAACTTGACCAACAAAACATTGTCGCTAGCTTTAGCAGCTTAAATAAATTTGGTACAACTTAAACTAGCGTTCGATATGAACATTATGGTGTTTGTAATTTCGAGCGAGGCTCGGTATATCAGGTAGTAAAATGTAAACATTTCTCTGATAAACATAGATAAAAATAATCTAAAATCTACGACTTTTATACGCCACGATTAATAAAAGTTATGGGAAGTCGATAGATATAAAACGCATGGCCTAAGCCAAGGCATTGCTATATAAAAAAAGAATGTAAATGAAGCAGTACAATGCGAGAGATTTGAAAATTATATATTTTTTTTAAAAGAGTAAAAGTCCTATCAACGTAAGAAAGAGTTCTAAAATTGCGAGAGTAATCTCAGAGAGCAGTCACAATTCCGTCAATAGTCAGTTCTATATTCTTAAATTCATGTCAAAGGTTTTCTTTTCTCAATTTGCGGTTACGGCTAATTTTTCAATCGTATAAAAATTATTTATGAATTAAATTATAACCTCATTGAATTTACACATGAAACTGTAATTTTTATACTCGGTTGGATTATTACTTGAAAAATCAGCCAATATAAAGATGCTCTTAGGAACATTAAACTGTACCGATTTAAAAAAAGGCATTCTCAGAGAAGGCGCGACTTGAAACTCTGGGACCTTTTTTTATTGCCATTTATAACTTACAATAAAATTGTTACACTGTCATAATAAAGAAGTTCCAGAGCGCCTTTTAACTTTACCGTGGAAGTGTGAAGGAAAGGTTTCTTATATTCAATTACAATTTAAGTCATCTGTAGGTTATAAAATGGCAGCTAACAACAGTATTCTAAGAGATGGAAATAATTCATGCTACTTTTATAATTTAGGGACTTTATTCGCGAATTATATCGATTTCTTATGCGGTCAAAAACAGCCTAAATCTCTATTGAAACTTCCTGGATACAAATCGAAATTCGTTTAAAAAAACATGTACGATCTCTGTTGCAAGAGGCGTACACACCGGTTTTCATGGTGGACAGCTCTGAAGTTTGGGTCTGATTGCCGGTCGGCTAGATGTAGAAAATACTTTTTCTACATTTTCTCTGATACCATAACACGGGTGCTTTGGCTACTTACTTTGCTTAGCTACTTACTCAGAGCAATGTATTTGGTATTGTCCCCACCTATCATCTATGTATGTATGTAAATTCTCACGGATAAGAAAATGAATTACTATTGGGAACATAAAAAAAAAAAAAAAAAAAAGTAAAAATATCTTCACGCAATTCCCAATACAGGGGTAGACAGGGGTCAAGTCTAGACAATTAAGTCCCTTTGACCCACCTTCCACCGAAGATATTTTCGGGACAACGTACAGGTGGTGAGCCCGTCGCCGCCTTTATGTCCAAGCCAACGATGAAATTCGTACATAAGTTTTTTGAAAAACTCATTGGTACTGCCACCTGGGGATCGAACTCGGGTCTCTCGACTCGAAATTCCGACCACCCAACAACTCGGCTATCGTGACTTCATATCGTGGCTATTGGGAACATAGTCATCAATTATTGGCTTTTACAAAAAAAAAGTAGTGGTAACACGTCAACCACTATTATCATTACTTTTGAATGATATTGTTGTATAATGTTCATGATAAATCTTTGAGACCTATTTAATAGTACTGATACATGTCTCTGCTTGACCTTAACCCAACCTCATCTCTCCTTAAACAATTGTGAGCTAAGTTTACTGCTGCAAAATGTGGAGGTCAAAAACATGGCGTTGTTTGTGTGTATTGAATATAATCTTGTTGGATAGGGTTGCAAAGAGCAGCATTCACAGTCTATTAAAACTAAGAAAGGCTAGATTTATAGTTAAGTTTTCGAGTCAAGAGACGAGTTCGAACCCAAAGTGGTACCAATGGGTTTTTCAAAAAATTATGTATGAATTACATCGTTGGCTTGGACATAAAGCCGGCGACGCACTAACCACCAGTCACGTTGTTCCGAAAATATCTTCGGTGGAAGGTGAGTCGAAGGGACTTAATTGTCTAAACTAGACCTCTGTCTACCCTGTATTGGGAATTGCGTTAAGAAATTTATTCATTTATTTATTATTCTTAGATTTATAGTCGTTGGTAGTATCCTACCGAAAGTCGATTTTCAAGCCGCAGTCTATTATTCGGCTACCGCTAAAACCTTCGGCTTCGGTCCAAATCTCGTTTCCAAACCTTAAAAATTCGGTTGAAGATTGTTTGAATAAATAATAAGATTTTTTAAAAACTTTTAAAGTTTTACCGTGTCATACAAAAAGGCAATTTATACCTGCATTCCGAGCTACAGGTTGCGGGTTCGAATCCCGTCAGGGGTAAATATTTGTGTGATGAACATGAATGTTTACACTCCAGTCATGGATTTTAAATGTTTATCTGAATATTTATCTGTCCGTATGTACCTATGTAAGTATATTGTACCATTGACTGGACTAAGATGGCGATATACATGTCACATTGTCGTAAACAGACTCCGGTGAAATGTGGGTGGAAAGGACTTGTGTATCTAGACTTCTGACTACCGTGTTTGTGGGAATATACGTGATGGTATTCATTTTATTTACGCTGTACACCACATGCTCTCAACATAGTGTTGCCTCCCGCATGTAGGCACGTCCATCACGTCCTCGGTCTTTCGTATCAGTTCACTCAATTTTGGCGCCAGCTGGAAAACTTTGTCTTTGGCTTAGTCTAGGATAAAGGCCAGTGAACGTTCCTATAGCTTTCAAACGTCAGTGTTCCTACCTTCTTTTATTTCTTTCAACACTGGCAACCCTATTCAACTGCAGGATGTGTTACGGTTTGTACCTACACGTGGAAGCAGGCTACGTGGGTTGACACAAACAATTTGGTGAATTGCTAAGATTGCGTCAGGCACGACCTCGGCCCGTGTCGGGCGCTCCGATTCGATTTTAATGATCAATAAACTATTGCTATTCGGAATCTACAAACTTTATGATATAGATTATAAATTAAATTTGACATATTACCTAATGCATTTTTTTTATTTATAGACGAAACAAACTGTACAAACTTATTCAGTTAGATAAAGTAAAAATATAGATAAATAATTTTACCTCCAGAGCGCAGCGGTGTTTCTGTTAACATTTACATTTATTTATTTCTATGTGTCACACACATACAGTGTGTCTTATGTGATCAAAAGCATCGTAGCTCCTAAATGGATGATATTGATTTACTTTTTTTTAAAGATGGTGACTTGATCTTAGCGTTGATTTAAGAAAATCTAATCAACCTTTAGAAGCTAATCAAGATTTTCAAGATAAGTTCCATTCTTTCTCGGGATTTTAAACGTTTAATTTAATGTTCTATTTACACATTCGAATTATTTAAATATAATATTATAGCACAAGGGCCATCTCGCAAAAAGTGATCACCTCAATCAACAAGCCATGGAAAGGAAAGGAAAGAAAGGAAAGGATTGAAAACATCTAATATGGGATGATAAAGCAAACAATAAACTATGTCAATTAATTATTAACTAGAAGTATAAATTGGAAATTGAGTTCAAAAACAAACGTGATTATTATTTATTTGTTATCAATCTAAATTATCAGAATAATTGACTACCCGATTGCTTTGTTAGTGACCCTGGTTTCGTAGCCAAGGGTTCACAAGCAAACATCTCTATGATGGATATGAATGTTTGTACTAGAGTGCTAGATATTTCTATGTTTATATAAAAATTTATCTATGTAATTATATTGCACCGTTGGCTTGGACACAAAGACAGCGATAGACTCCCTACTGTCACGATATCCCAAAGAAAGTGATAAAAAGGACTAATAACCTCTGTCTACCTCGGTATTGCTAACAAATTAATAATTATCTTAACGCAATTCCCAATACAGGGGTAGACAGTGGTCTAGTCTAGACAATTAAGTCCCTTCGACCCACCTTCCACCGAAGATATTTTCGGGACAAAGTGACATCTGGTGAGCCCGTCGCCGTCTTTCCATGCCAACGGCATGCTCGTAATTCGTACATAAGTTTTTGAAAAACCTATTGGTACGAGCCTATCTCCTGGGGATTGAACTCGGGTCTATTGGTAATGGAGTGTAGATAGAAATTATTATCAGAGTGAACTACAAAATATATTTTTAAATAATCACTATCAATTAGGCAAACAATAATAAGGTATAAGTATAATAGACATGAAAAAAATAAAAAAATTTTGATAGCTTTGATAGCCTTTGATAGCCTTGTACATGTCTACTTATCTAAATTTTTATTCCATACCAGAGCTTTAATTTCAATAGTCAACCATCCTAATTGCCAAATTTTTTGCCGCAAAAAAAATTCCACATTCATTGTCTGTGGCGGCATCCTGTTTCCCGCGTAATTCGAGGGCCTAATTACAGAATAAAGAGGTTATGGTATGCGATATAAAAGGTTCATGCCTGTGACTGATGGGGCCCTATTCAACTAATTCCTTTGAAAGGGTTAATGTGAAAGTCTGTATAATGGACGGCGTAATCTTGTTTCGCATGTAGGTACCAATTCGGTATGAAGCCTTCCAATGCTTAATATTAATAAAACCGTACATTAAAATATTTATATTAAAACGAGCGATCTTAAGTGATATCATTGTAAATGCCTCTAACTCTGTTGAAGTCTCAATCTATATGTCAGTGTACCGAACCCCGGACAGGTCAATGTAGGAAACCACTCTTTCTGCATTGTCTCGGATCCGAGTCTTTGTGATATCTTCGTTGATTCCGATTCCAAACCACAAGTGCTTTAACTGCTTACTTTGTGATCAATGAAATGTATGTGGTGATGTCTATATCTTCGTATATATTTATACATGTATTGACAGTAGTAATCAAATCAAATCAAATGATCGACATAGGTAATATACAATGAAATTTATCGATCGTCATTTGTTTAATCTACCATCGATTCGTAATGAGGCTCCTTTGACGCAGAAAAAACAGGCGAAAGAAACTCCCCATCTATGTCATTTAAAAAAAAAGAAAACCGAAAAGAAAAGAGAGATACAGCATATCGACTCTATTGCATTCTCGCACAATATCCTAACGCACTATCGTATCCATATCTTGAGGAGACGTATGGGTGCGACGCGCGAGTACATATCAAGCGATCGAACGCGCGAACAGGCGCGTTACTTTCCCTTCGGGGTGTGAAATGACAGTAGTAATCACGTGGTGCCTAATCAATAAATATGAGCGTCGTCTACGAGCCGGGTTGTCGACCCCGAAGTGTTTGCTCTGTGCTCCGACGCCGTTCCGACCAGTCCACCCACTAAACGCCACTGCAAGTGAAAACTATTTATTAGAATTCTTTGAGAGCTGATACGTTGCCGGAAATCAGCTTAGTAAAACACGTGTTAGGTGATTACATTGATAAGTATAGCTTTAATCGTAACGCTCAAGTTAATTTGAATGTAAAAATTTTTTTGTGTCTTAGGTATGTAATGTTCGTTGTGTATGTCATGCAGTGTGTAACTAATAGTGTGAAGACATTTAAACAACTAGCGTGTGTGTGAAGACATTTAAACAACGACATTCCCAATATTGAGGTAGACGGAGTTTGAGACAATCATGCCCTTGCGACCCAACTTTCACCGAGATATTTTTTGGACGACGTGCTATGCCTGTCGTATGTGCCTGTGTATTATGTCCAAGCCAACGACATGGATACAACCACTGGACTATCGTAACTTTTAATAATGACATTTAATTGAAAACTAATTAAAAATAAATAGGCAAGACTTGCCTATCCGGTTGTCATTCTAATTTTATTGCCTGACTTCGCCTTCGGCACGGCTATTCCAAAATGTCGTAAATTTTATAAATTTCTTTGCAAAAAGAAACATTAGCAGTTCACATAAATGTTGTTAAAAACAATTACTTTTAATTAGTAATAAATTAGTGAATTAATTTATTTATTTAATTAGCAATTCCCAATACAGGGGTAGACAGAGGTCAAGTCTATGCGTCAATGCACCTTTTTGATAATTATGTACGATTTGTATCGGCTTGTACACAAAGACTACAACAGGGCCACCACTTGTCACTTTCCTGACTACGCCAATATTAGGTAACGCATACCTGGTAGGGCGTAGCCATAGACAACAGATCGTAATCTGAAAACACTTCGAAATCTTTTATTAATAAAATACATATGAATCATATATCTAAACTATATTAACTCCGTGTTTATTATTTTTATTTGGGATCGCCAATGGCATTAAAATGCAAATGAATAAACGTTCCTAAAAACCATTACGTGGGTTGTACTTGCCTGGGTAAGTAACATGGTTGAAAAAGGTCGTCTATAAATATTGTTACGTAATTAAGAGGCATTTGAAACGTATTTTTTTTTATAAATAAATAAAATAAATAAATATCTTCACGCCATTCCCAATACAGGGGTAGACAGAGGTCTAGTCTAAACAATTAAGTCCCTTCGACCCACCTTCCACCGAAGATATTTTCGGGACAACGTGACAGGTGGTGAGCCCGTCGCCGTCTTTATGTCCAAGCTAACGATGTAATTCGTACATAAGTTTTTGAAAAATCCATTGGTACGAGCCTGCCACCTGGGGATCGAACTCGGGTCTCTTGACTCGAAATTCCGACCACCCAACCACTCGGCTATCGTGAATTTTTTATAATCCATACTATTAATTATAAGGGTAAATGAAACTATCTGTTACGATTTCTCGGCTAAACCGCAAGAGCAGATGCGATTTGGTACGGAGCCTTGAATCTGCGCGAAGTACGTAAAATACATTAAATCTCGAAGAAACAAAAACAGTGCGCAATAATGTTTCCACGTAGGCGAAATGGCAGGCAAGAGCTAGTCTACATATTATATAAAAGTGAAACAGTATTAAATCTCAAAAAGTTACTCAAAAATACTATCCCTAAAAGGAGATATGTAGACGAAGTCACGGGAAATCAATAACTAGTTGAACATTCAAACATTGTACAATGTTGCCAATAGTAACAAATTTAAATCTGCAAATTTTTTAAATATCTGTAAAAACATAAGGCAACAACTTAAATTTTTAAGACTAATGTACATATTAAAAAAAAAACACGTGTGCAGATCATAAGAATGTTTCATTATCTGTGCAGCAACAAACTTAGCACTCGCGGACTTCTCTATTCGAAAGTCCCTTTCTCTCATTAGGGCTTAATTTATTTTATCTCTTTTTAAAAGGTAATAATAATTAATGACTTAATTCGAATATATGGAAGCCCCATGCTTCCCGGAGGACAATCGTTATCTGGGAATGCTCCTTACGTGACAGCCGTGATAGATTGGTGGGCTTTGAGAGTATCAAAACAGGATACTCTATCTAACGATAACGATGCATATCCTCAAACGTTGAGACATTTTAAAGAGCATTAAAGAATGTGCCCATTTATTTATTTTACGTTTATAAAGTAGGTATTATACTACTTATTTATTATACTACCTTTTGGAATAATTTAGCTTAGATATAACTTCAACAATTACTCAAAAGTAAAGATATGGAAGTCACGATAGCCGGTTGGGTGATCGGAATTCGGGTCAAGAGACCCGAGTTCGATTCCCAGGTGGGTGGCTCGTACCAATGGGTTTCTTAAAAAAATTATGTACGATTCATATCGTTGGGTTGGACAAAAAGGCGGCGATGGGCTCGCCACCAGTCACGTCAAAAAAATTGTAGTTGGTGAAAAATGGGTCGAAAGGACTTTACTGTCTAGACCTCTATTTACCCCAGTACTGGGATTGGTGTGAAGATTTTTTTAAAGCTCGTTCGGAATGAAGAAATACATATAGAATAGAAGAATGTATAATATTCTAATCCTCCTTATTCCTTCTTCCTTTAATCTTCTTTATTATAATCAGTTTCGAATGAGTTAAATAAACGAAATGTAAATTCGACTAACATTACTTAATAAACTTCACAGTTGAAGTAAATGAATCTGCGCAGACGTCAAAATAACACCGAGGTCAATATAAAGACTTCTTTTTTATGTTAATATCTAAAAAGGTTTTCATCGGATTAACATAAATTCAATACGAACAATGTCGCGGCTTATAAAAGTAAAACAATTTGGTGTGAAATATTGGTAGTAATTCCTTTGTTTTCGTGTTTGTTTAGAGATCTTTGTCAACCGAACTATTCCTTAACGTTGATACATTATTAATGAAGAAGTGTAGGACACGCCCGCCTATTCAAAATACCAAGAACTGTGATGCATAAAGATGCTAATGCATATAATGCTATATGCATTCTGTGAGATAATTCTCACAGAATGCATATACTAAATAAAAAATATCTTCACGCTATTCAAAATGCAGAGGTCTAGAAAATTAAGTCGTTTGGACCTAACTTCCAACTAAAATACTACTAAATAGGTATACAACAAAACTAAATAGGTATACAATAGAACATTTTAAACTAAAAAATGAAAATATATCAATTATTTATAGAAATAAGCAACATACATGCACATTTATCGATGGTCATTTTTAATCTACCACCGTTTCCTAATGAGGTTCCTCTAACAGAGAAGAAACAGGCGAAAGAAACTCCTCATTTTTTTGCGTTTTTTTTTTGTATAAAGATATACAAATTTTAACATTAATTTAATTAGAAATAGCTTGGAAGCGATCAACTCACTCCCAGGGGTTTCCACTAATATATTCATTTATATTATAATAACCAGTTTTGTACAATTTTTTTTTGATAAATACCTTGAATCTGTTAATGATCAAACTTTGTACATTTACCGGGATTTTGTTGCAGACGCGTACACACCACCCCGTGAACAAGTTACTCTATGGAATCAAGTAACGTAGTCTAGTAAGTTATATTTATACATAAACGAAGTATATCCTGCAGGGTACTTACATGGCGTCATGTATGTATGTTATTTCAGTAGCAAATTATACTCAAAATGACGAAAATTTTATGGCGGCAGAAATGGATACCAAGACATGCCGCCGCTACGATTTGACATACTTTAGATATCTCTCAGAAAATGCATATTCCTAAATGTTTATGTACAAAACGTTAAAAAAATAAAATTAAAGAATTACCTAATCACAGCGATTTAATACTTAATACTTGATCGGAAGTTGTTCTCTTTATGAGGGTTTAGTGTTAAAAAAGACATTAAATAAAAAAAAATATATGCAACGGAAATCCAATAAATTTAAACATGAGAATCTTAAATAAAACAATTTTCGGATTTTATCGCGTTTTTAATTAGTTTTTAACAAACTATTTTTACTTCCCGACGTTTCTGATTCACATCCGTGCACATCCTTGGTCACGGGGGCACTCGTTTCGATGTATTTTGCGTATATACAAGAAATCATTATTAACAATGAGAACTTAAATTTTTAATAAAAACAAAAAACTAATATCATTAGCATATCTTATTGCCACTAAACAGATCTAAATTTTTCCTCTACTTTACTTAAGTTTCTCTACTTATACATACCTATATACCTGTAGTTATTACTAAATTATTTAGGAATCTAGAAGTTATTGAAAAACAACATAATCCATATCTTTTTTATTACTTATTATAAATGCACATAACCAATTGAGCAATTTGCTGTACCAAGTTAAAATGCGTTATCCAATCCCGATCGATTAATCGACTGCGTTCCAAACTCGACCTGTTCTCGCTTAGATGGAATTCGCAACATAAGATCCGATGAGTCGTCTCCTTATACGGCCGCAAAACCTGATAGATCGGACGCGTATCGAGTTATACAAGACGATTTGCATACCACGATGTATTTTGCATGCAACACTCGTTCGTCGGTATTCATAACGGGCGGACCTGTCGCGCCGACTACCGGCTTCAATATGCGAATATATATACACAAGGGATAAATATCGAAGAGGATTCGTTAAAGGAATTAATATTATATGTCCGCCGCTTACCGGAAAGGGATGTATTAATATGCAATTTAAATGACAATGAATCATTTTGTCGTTTATATTCAACATTATATCTTTAGTTTGTGCGAGATGATGCAATCAGATTTAATTCGCCGGTCAATTCATGGTCTAAGTTTCGTTGTAAAAAAATAACTAAATACATACATAGATAGATAGATACGTAGATACATACATAATTATATAGCTAAGAACAACATCACATACATTGCTCCGATTCCAAAGTGAACCCGAGAAAATGTAGAAAAAGGTGTTTTTTACATTAAACCGACTGAGAATGAATCCGAGGCCGCAGAGTTGGCGACAAGATGTAAACCAGTGTGTGCGCCACTCGTCCACATGACGAACTGTCATATAAAAATATATAGAAAATTTGTAACTTAAAAGATAAATGAATAACATCAGTTGTGTTTTATTAATTGATCGAAGAATATGTACGATAAAAAGGTTAATGTATGTTCCATTAAATAAAATGCTAATATGTTTTTACGTACGTATTAATTTATGTGGAAGGTTGCAAACGTTATGTAAGATATTATTATTTTTAGGAGTATAGCATAATAGTATATACATATAGTATTATACATATTACAAAGTAAGACAAAATAATTAATAAAATAAATAAATGAAAAATCTTCACGCCATACCCAATACTGAGGTCTAGACAATCAAGTCCTTACGACTCTACTTGCACAGAAGGCATTTTTTGGGACAACGTGACAGGTGGTGTGCCCGTCGCCGTCTTTATAGCCAAGCCAACGATTTAAATCGTATATTAGTTTTGTTTTGTAAAACCCATTGGTACCAGGTCGAACTCTTTCTTTACTCGAAATCCGATCACCCAACCACTCGCTTATCGTGAATTAATAATATAATTACTAATAAGCTTCGATAAAAGATGGGTCTTTGTCTAGATCTCTGTGAAATGAGAAAACAAGGTACCCGAGTGACAAAATCAAATAAACAAAAACACTCAGTTATTCCGACTTCCAGTGTATTTCCAAAAACGACATTTTATTAGCTTACAATATTTTTTTTACCTTCGCGGAATTTCCTATACTTGGGTAGGCAGAGTTCTAGGCGATAAAAACTTTTCACCATAGATAATTTTTGGGGCATACCTTGAAAACGAATCTTTGAAACGAAAAGTATTTTTTATTATAAATATTGATTGGTAATAAGTCAAGAATATCAGATCGTAATAAGTGCATTTGTAAGTTTGGTTACGTACTCGTGGCTTACCGCAGGTTCAACAAAGGAAAAGGTTTATGTTAAGGGTCAGGTACGCGGACCGTTAACCGTAGTCCCTTCACTGTGGCATATAATTTGTAGATTTCCTAGCTGCAAAGATAGTCGCGTATTAAAATATTTCTCTCTAAGCTCCCTTACTCGAATTTCTTCGCGATCAATTTGGCAATAAACAAATATTTGTTACAACTATTCCTGTGCTTCATCTTCTTCTTTCTGCCCTTATCCCATGCTATGTGGGGTCGGTACAACATGTCTTCTTCCATCCTCCTCTATTTCCCGTCATTTTCGTACTCACACCCTTCTTTTTCATGTCTTCTTTCACACATTCCATCCATCGTTTTTTTGTCTACCTATAGCTCCTCGTCCATCCACATTCATTTCTAATATTCTTTGGCCCCCTATATAATTACTATTGTTAGAGAATCATATACAAATGATCGACTTATTGGAAGATAATTAGTTTATTACACTTAAATTCGTAAAGCCCGAGACTAACTTTCGAAATCCATCTAAGCAAATTACTCAAAGAGGGGAGGGTCAAGAGTACTCGGATACCTAGACATGCGTGTATAAAGAAAATTATGAGAGTGAAAGGGTATGTAAGGATCGTTACAGTGGTCGACCTGTCCTCTCTGGTTACCCCGTCAGGAACTGTGCGTGAATTCAATAGCTACGTATTTAACGGGATGTAAAAGTCCTCTATAGACACTATTCTCCTACCTTAGATACAACAAAACATGTACGTCATTAGTTCAATAGTTTTTTTCCTACATTCAAAAGAACCTGCAAATGTTCACAGCAATAAATATATGGCTCTCCTTTAAAAAGAATATGTCATAATCACCACGCACGTCGCACTTAAGACGCTACTGCCCGCACCGATCTGAATTACATTGGTATCGTATTTTAACATTTTGAGAACTTACTCTAACCCCCAAAATAATCACAAAAAATGTCTTCGTAAAAGTATAACGCTAAGACTAAATGTACGATAATATTAAATAAATTACATAAAAGAGAATTATAATCGACTAATAAAAATCATGAGAAATCAAAAATACAAAGCCACAGGTTTAATACAGTATTGTTTGAGTAAATAATAGTTATTTATGGCATCTAAAGCTTATCATGCCCAAGTAAGTCTGAAAACCGTAACGAAGCGCGTACCGCGAAAGACCTCGTGCGCCTACGTGAACCATTACCTGCCTACAGTAACTCATGCTTTTAACTTTAATATTACTTCCTGACATTGAGACCATGCCTCGAAGAATTGTACTTTAGTTTCTTTTAATAAAGATGAATCTCCATCAAAAACTTTTGTGTGTGTTAAAGCGAAATGTTCACTAGATTTAGTTCGCAGAAATGTAGGTGTATTTATGTGGAAATGTATGCATTTCACAACGACGCCCACTGTATCTAATAAATCTACGATCTACGAGCCGCTTTTAGGCCATACTTATCTTGTTAATGGTCTTACGATAAAATTTAGCAATAAGTATTCATGAGATAATCAACAGTAATTATCTACAAAATTATGAAATAAAATTCTTAGGCGACAGGTTTAATACTTAGAAGTAGCAATGTATGTATTTGTAAAAATATTAGACCTGCATATTTGTACAGAGTTCCGTGAATAATGATTTTGAAACACAATGGCAAAGGTATTCGCTTGTCTTAGCTCGTTTCAACTTCAGGTAAATCTATACCTTTGTTAGATTCTTATCGCCAGGGAGAGTTATAAATTTCTTGTAACAATAGCTACCGGTACCTTCGCCACCCCCGCGATTCTGTTACAATTAAATATACAAAAGTGATGACCGTATAACTGGTTAGTTACAGATAAATAATGTTAAGTGTGTCAAATTTACTCGTTTGTTTCGCAACTAATTTTTTTTTTAAATAATTGCCCTGAGTAAAGTTTTAGTGCTCAAGTAACATAAAAGTAGTAGGCAAGTTTTCTTATTCCATTGTAAAAAAATAGACAAAATCAATTTGGCATCATTATGGCTTCTTTTTCAAATGAAAAAATAATCGGTTCTTCGTCCTGTTTAGTCATGTTAATTAAGTGTAAATCTTGTTTAGAAAGTGTTTAAGAACCGAGTTTCGCTTACAGCTTTAGCTGTAAAGATGAGTTCAATTAAGTACATCAGCTATTGCAAATGCGTCTGTGGTGAGGTGAATAACGATCGCCAATCCGCTTGCCAAGCGTGACGTTTGTGGCAACGTACGGGTTTGTACCGCAGTGCAAGGAGAGGCATATGGTTTGGAATTTTACAGGTAAACCGAAATGATATGATGATCATGAAATTCTTACACCGATACCACATTGCATAAATTTTGCGACTTACTACGGGAATATGAGGATTACGTGGACCCAGTTGGATGAGGCAAGACTGGCTGACCAGTGGCAACAAAGCCATATTTGCTAAATGAGAACTCATGTGTGAACTCAAAAAGTTTAAAAAAAAAATAATAAATATCTTCACGCAATTCCCAATACAGGCATAGACAGAGCTCTAGTCTAGACAATTACCACCTTCCACCGAAGATATTTTCGAGACAACGTGACAGGAGTTGAGCCCGTCGCCGTTTTTATGTCCAAGCCAACGATGTAATTCGTACGTAGGTTTTAGAAAAACCCATTGGTACGAGCCTGCCACCTGGGGATCGAAGTCGGGTCTCTTGACTCGAAATTCCGACCACCCAACCACTCGGCTATCATGACGTAAAAAATTTAAAGACTTTTTATCAACATCTGAGTAAAATAGGCATCGTTACCTTTTTTATGGTAAACTTTATTTATTTCAGGGGGTACGTGTTGATACAATATATATTTAACAAGTTAAAACAATAGACACTCCTTAGAGAAATTCTAATGTCAAAACTTACAGCCGTGTAGTGTTAAGTTCAAATTTAAAATTTATTGCTTCAAGAGTTTACCTTAAATTTCATTGATAATGCAATATTTCACGCACCAGCGCTAGGCATAAAAACAATTACAATTTCTATTGTTTTTTATAGTCGCTGTCTGTTCTCACGTCAGTCAAATTGAATATTAATTTACGGAAATACATAAACTTAGCATAAAACGCTGCTATATCAGTCAGCTGAAAAAGATAAGTGCATGATTCTCACCTGAGTTCGGCTGTTCTTTTATATCAACATCCGACAACACTCCTTTCCTTTCGAAGAAAGTTTTCACTTTAGCACAGGATATCTCAGTGTCCGCGGCAGATGCGATCGCAAAAAAACTCGCAACTATTGCCAAAAATATTATTTGGTTCTTCGTACTCCAACTGAAAATCGATTTTTTGGTTGGAGACAGTTTCACACAACAACACACGTTCACAGCCATGTTTACGGAATTATTTTTCGTACGTCCTAAATTATTTAACTATGATGTTCAACTTTTCATAAATAAAAGTGTAGTTAAATAAGGTTTAACTAAAAACTTTAAATAATATTCACGCCATAAGGATAACACAACAACTCAACTGCGATCCATTGCGGTCGCAGCCCGACTGCCGTTGACTGAAGTGAGTCGAAAGCCGGAAAGTAAACTTCCGAAAGTCGACAACGTTGTTGCCAGCTCATTTACGAATTTATTTTTATACTTTAGTTTATTAACCTCTAACCAGATTGCAAGTAATAAAGATAATGTTTTTAAAAATTACACACACGTTATTGTAAACTGAATAAACATGAATATTATGGTTGTTTATCTTGTTGTTTCTACATTTGTTATAAAGGTAAATATTCTTATAAAAAATTATGATACAACATGGATTGATGACAAGCTCAACATTGTGGGTGTGAGGATAGATACCGGTAACTCAGAACCGTTTCTTTTGGAAATCTGTGGAAGCGGGCTTTGTTCAGCAAAGGACTTTTGATAGGTTGTAAAGAAAAAGAAAAACTATTACATTTTTTATCATGAAATCTAACTTAATGTCGTCTTGTCCCACTGTCCAGGAGAGCTGTCATTGTGTTATTTGAAGTAGTTGGGAATTTCCCCCTAATACGGGAAATTTGTCTTGTGACGGGAAAAACATTATGAAGGCATTACTTTGTATTATTTTATAATATTTAACTTTTATTTATTTTTAATATTTTAGTATTTTTATTTTGAAAGCAGCATACAGAACGAAAGTTGAAAATATATACTATTAGAAACATAAAAGTACAAATGTTTGGTGCATTAGGCTAATTTGTAGTAACCTTCGAAGCTAAGGACTACTGGTTCGAATTCGTAGCATTTAGCAGTTGCTTGACTGCAAATATGGTTACCAAAATGTACACAGAGATATTTGCGCAATAAAATCCTTAAATTTAATATATAACTTAAAAGACGTCTAAGGTATAGAGGCTTGATATAGTACATAGATGGATTAACATTAAGAAGATATTTAGTATTTACCTCTTAATCATATTGAGTTAAGGAATGCGTTATATATTATTTGTATGTATTATAAGTTACACGTAATTTGAACTTTTTTATTGTAATTTTGTTGGTTTTACATTTTTCTGTTCCATGTGTTAGTGTACACCCTAAACTTGTACTTGTTTTAAAAAAAATTAAAATATCTTCACGCACTTCCCAATAGGGGTAGAAAGAGGTCGATTCTAGACAATTAAGTCCCTTCGACCCACCTTCCACCGAAGATATTTTCGGGACAACGTGACAGGTGGTGAGCCCGTCGCCGTCTTTATGTCCAAGCCAACAATATTCGTACATAAGTTTTTGAAAAACCCATTGGTATGAGCCTACCAACTACCAACTATCGAACTCGGGTCTATTGACTCGAAACTCCGACCACCCAACTACTCGGCTATCGTGACTCATACTTGTACTTGTTTTTATTTCTTTTTTTTATTGGTTGCCTGGAAGACATGGCTTATCAGTAATAAGGCCACCCATTGTACATTTTTTTTATTGTCTCTCACAATATTTTTGTTGGTGTACAATAAAGTATTTTTTCATTTCATTTCATTTTCATCCCCCATTGCCCATGGGAAGAAAGCTTTTCTATGTTGACAACACAACATATGTTATTTGACAGTCTGCTGTCAGTGTCACACGCGTACAGTAATTGGCCGTCAAGATGATAGTTGTATTAGGATAGGATAGTACAGTACACATTTATTTTCTATCTTACTTTCGTTTACTTCGATTTTGTACATGCTATTTTCACTTTTCCCTTATTGCACATTTTCATAACCGCAAGTCAAACAATTTATTCCCATCAAACATATTAAAGTACTTTATAATTTTTTGATATTGGTGGAAAGTAATTAATAAATTCTTATAAACTTGAAAGATATTTAATTCATCATTAAAACTTATATATAACGATCTCAACATGAGAATTTATTTGTTAAAAACTTTGTCAAATACGATGGGAAGGCGATTTATTTCAAGCAAAAACGTAAGAAAAGTTACGCATTGCATTTTTGATATGGACGGACTGTTGTTAGGTAAGAACCCTTGCTGTTATGCATACGACCTTTTCGATTGTAATCAATGTTAATGTATTGAAGGTTATATTTACGTTGCATAAATAGTTAGATATTATACAAAATATTCTTGCCAGTGTACTTTTAACTTTGAAAGGTGTATTTTATTTTCCACAGATACTGAACAAGTCTATAAAAAGATGATAACTCAACTCTGTGCTAACTATGGGCATAAGTACACAAATGAGTTGATGATGAAAATTCTTGGCGGAACAGAACAGAGATTGTCAGAGATTCTGTGCAAGGAGCTTAATCTTCCAATAACACCAAATGAATTCAGAGACCAGTTATTGAAACTTGGTGACACTATGCTAGCAGGAACACCATTACTTGATGGTATATTATTTTCCATATAATTACTTTTATACATTTTTATCAAAGTTATTTTCATTGCACATATGTTTACCCCTAGTAGAATTTGAACCCACAATCTCTTGCTTCAAATGCAAAGTTATTACTAACTTTGTGACCTGATGGCCTTATATACATTAATTTAATAGTCTGCAAAAGTAAAAAACAAAAAAAATTAATAATAATAATATCTTCACGCAATTCCCAATACAGGGGTAGACAGAAGTCAAGTCTAGACAATTAAGTCCCTGTGACCCACCTTCCACCGAAGATATTTTCGGGACAACGTGACAGGTGGTGAGCCCGTCGCTGCCTTTATGTCCAAGCCAACGATAATTACTCTGCAAAAGTACATAATGTACATATGTAATGAGGATTTTCCATTATCACCTTCCATGTCAATTTTAGAACTAGGATTTTACATCATGCACTAAAATAATATTTACATAAAAAATATACTTTGTATTAATTGTTTAAGTATTTATTAGTTATGTAGAGTTGATTGTAATGATTTTAAACTCCCATTATCTGTATTTAAGGGAAAATAAGATTTTGTAAATGCCTTCTCCATTTTTGTAAATAATATTCTAAATTTTTTTCATAAGAATAAGATATTTATATCAGAATTTTTACACGCGGATCAGATCATACATTTAAAATTACAATTTCATGTAAATCAAAGTTTTCTTTTGTTTTTAACAAACCATTTGTCTTTCATTGCTATCAGATATAGATATTATTATAATTCAACAACTTTCAAGTCTTTGGAAAACTAATTTTAAATAATGTTAAAGACAGTAAATCAATCAGTTAAACAATATACAAATAATGATCAATTAAATCATTATCAACTACTGTCTGTCAAATATTGTAATCTCAGACTTTACATTACTTACTTCAATGTGTCTTTGATTTCAAGTCTCAGAAGCAGAGTGGTTGGGTGATCAGAGTTTAAGTCAGGAGACCTAAGTTTGATTCCCAGGTGGCTCCTACCTATAAGGTTTTTCAAATCGCATGTACAATTTATATTGTTGGCTTTGACTCAATCCTTCAATGAAAGATTGAACGAAAGGACTTATTTCTCTGAACCTTGTCTACTCCAGTATTAGAAATAGCTTTAAGATTTTTTTTCTAACTTTGATACTACAGAATGATTGATTTTACAGAAGGTAACCACAAGAATTGAATAATTAATGTGCTATAATTAATGTTATGTAATAAAAAAAACCTTTCTAAATATTTTCAGGTGCTGAAAAATTAATTCGTCATTTACACAAAACTCAAGTACCCTTCGCCCTTGCAACATCTTCCAGTGAGCGTTCAGTACAAACAAAAATCGCAAGTCACAAAGAGCTGTTTGGCTTATTTCACCACATGGTGATGGGTAGCAGTGACAAGGAAGTAAAATTTGGTAAACCGCATCCAGACATTTTTCTCGTAGCAGCATCAAGATTTCCTGATAAACCGGAACCTTCTAAGGTACAGCACTCATGTTCGTATTTGCATTTATTGGGCTCAGAACGAAAACTAAATAAAATATCTTCACGCCATTCCCATTCCTAATACAGAAGTAGGCAGAGCCCTAAACAGTAAATACTTTTGGCCCATCTTTCACCGACAGAGACTATCTGGGAGAACAATTTTTTAAGCCTGTCGTCCAAGCCAACGATATTATTCTTACATAAGTTTTGAAGAATTTATTTCTTCGACCCTAACACCTGAGGATTGAACTTGGGTCCTCTCGACTCGAAATCCAATCACTCACCATTCTGCTATCTTGGCTCTAAATAATAACTACAATAGTTTTGATTACATATACTTTTCTCCTTCTTCTTATTAACAGTTTAGAAAAGTTTATCCAGGGAAAAGTTTAGTATCCAACATTGAGGATTGGATTTGTCATAATTGCTACGTTCGGCAGATTTTTGAATGCATGACTAGACTATTAGTTATTATTTATAATTTCTAGCTGCTATTATTAGAAAAAAAAGTCACGATAGCTGAGTTGTGGGGCAGTCGTAATTTCGTGTTGAGAGACCCGAGTTCGATCCCCAGGTGGCAGTACCAATGAGTTTTTCAAAAACTTATGTACGAATTTCATCGTTGGCTTGGACATAAAGACGGCGACTGGCTCACCACCTGTCACGTTGTCCCGAAAATATCTTCGGTGGAAGGTGGGTCAAAGGGACTTAACTGTCTAGACTTGACCTCTGTCTACCCCTGTATTGGGAATTGCGTGAAGATATTTTTTTTATGACATATTTTTTATGACATTGATGCTTCAATTTCTTCAAATTCTTTCAAATTCTTCAAATACCATCATATACTACACTGCATAAATTATTGTTATTGAATTATTTCATATTTCAGTGTTTAGTATTTGAAGACTCTCCGCATGGTGTAACTGCTGCGGTCAAAGCAGGTATGCAAGTTGTCATGGTGCCAGATTCGCACCTCGATAAGTCGCTGACCAAACATGCGACCATTGTGTTGCCAACTCTCTCTAAATTTCAACCGGAAATGTTCGGGTTACCAGCTTACCAGTGATATTAAGTCTCGTCACTATAGAGGAGAGGAGATTATTAAGTCTTTTCCCAGTGTAAATACGAATTTTTAATAACGTTTTGTAAACTTTTTTGTGAACAGAATAGTTTTTCTGTTTATATTTGTCGTATTTTTGTTTTATTCACGCCATATTTATGCGTGATAATTTATAAGTATTACTTAATAGTATATAATTGGAGGCATAGTGCATTTTATGTCTGTTATAAAAATTATGACTCATAATATTGTATTAAATGTAACACCAAACGTAATTATAGACAAACACGTAGAGTGATTTAGGTGGTTTGGTTCCTAAGTTTTAGATGTATGTTTATATTTTATGTTTTAAAGAATGTTGTTTCAAAGAAAATGCAGCTCATCTATGTATAACATATTTTACTTTAACAAGATTTTTATACTAGGTGATGGCAATTACCATTAGTAACAATAATTGCTACAGTATCAAAACTGTACCTATTTTTATTCGCCCGATTTGATTTATGGTTGTGACTTCTAGAAAAAATGGCCGAAAAAAATTTATGTTTCACATAAACATATCATTTTATTTTATCACTAATTACGCAAGTGACAATGACGTGTTATCCTAAAGTTCATATTTCATTCTATAGCACACAGTGGATGTAATGGTACCTACGTTAATTGAAATAAGTCTTGCCAGTAATGTAAACATTTTTTATATTTAAGACAGAAATCGAAATTTACCTACGGAACAGGGTTGTCTCAAATATATAAAAACGTACTTAAATATTTTTTTATTATTATTATTTTACTTTGGTACACAATTAAAGGCCTAAATTTTTTTTTTGAAAATCATGATATTGTCGACTACATCGTTATAAATAGCTGCTATTATTACAAACAACATGTGCCATGTTGTTTTTAATAATAACAAACTGTTTTAGGAGACTAAAACAGTACTTTTTATATAATATATGCAAATAATTTAAATTAGTAGAATACCATAGTGTTGCGTCACATCCAAATATACAATTTTTTTTATACATATATGTATATTGCATAATATAATTTGGTATTGACAAGTGATAGTAATTCATAGATATTTAGAATAGAAATACAGTAAATACAATGTGTCATAATGTTGTAGTGTTTGTTATGTTTTACACATTTGTATGTAGTTTATAGAGGATTTAACAGTAAAAAATATTTATATGTATCCCAAAGTTTTATTTAATTCCTTCTTCTTAACTTTACATCCTATTAAAAACACATGGGCCTCCTCCAAAGATTGCCGCAGAGAGCTTTCCTATGTCACCTGCATATTCTTTATTAAATTTACCTTAAATTAGATTAAAAACCTATAATCTCATCACCATGTTGTCCCTGATAAACTTTTTTGATACATGGTCCGAAAGAACTCAATTATCTAACTCTATGTCTACCCCAGATCTTGTAAATTTCGTGAAGAAATCTATAATACCTATTTAAAAAAAAAAACTTATTATTTTTAGCAGAAGAGGTAAGTGAAGATCGTGACATTTGGCGAACTGTTCTCTCTGTTTGTCCTCCCAGGGATGATGTTTGAATATATAATACTACTACATTATAATTAAGACCAAAGCTTGACACGAAGTTTTCTGCTTAGGATTACAACCGTTTTGTAGTATCAACCAATTGCTATTGATTTAAATAATACTTGTTAATTTCAAAAAACTTATGTACGAATTTCATCGTTGGCTTGGACATAAAGGCGGCGACGGGCTCACCACCTGTCACGTTGTCCCGAAAATATCTTCGGTGGAAGGTGGGTCAAAGGGACTTAATTGTCTAGACTTGACCTCTGTCTACCCCTGTATTGGGAATTGCGTGAAGATATTTTTATATTTTTTTTTGTCGATATGCTCACCACCTGTCTAATTGTTCCAAATAAGCTACGGTGTAAGGTGTGCTGCGAGGACTTTTTTAGAACTCTGTCCCAGTTGTGGAAAAGGTGCAAAAAAATCTAAGCTTATAATTTCCAATATTATTGCTGTGGTGTTGGCGAAAAAAATTAGGGGATGGCACTTTCTACCCGTAAGAGGCGACTAAGAGCGATTGTATTCTCTTTTGGGTAAAATCTCTAAAATGGTATTGAGCACAGACAGAAGGCGAAATAATCATCTCATGTCGAATATGATATCGCATTTTTTAAAGTAATATACCAGAATAAAATTGAGCAGATCGGTGACGAGCATCAGTCATCTACCGTGCGTGGAGTTTGGGACTGCGATCGTCTGTCCGCTTGCCAAGCCTGGAGAAATCTTTACAGGAATCTTTGCATTGGTCGCTTACGTTCATGAGTTTTTTCGAAACAGTTTACAGAAACAGAGTTTTTACATAAACATTGTATCGGGCTCATCACCTGTTACATTCACCAGTCACGATAGCAGAGTGGTTGGGTGTTCAGAATTTGAGTCAAGAGACCAGAGTTCGATTCTCAGGAGGCAGGCCCGTACTAATGGGTTTTTTTTCAAAAACTTATGTACGAATTATATCGTTCGCTTAGACATAAAAACGGCGACGGGCTCACCACCTGTCACGTTGTCCCTAAAATATCTTCAGTGGAAGGTGGGTCGAAGGGACTTCATTGTCTAGACTAGACTTTTGTCTACCCCTGTATTGAGAATTGCGATATATATATATATATATATATATATATATATATATATATATATATATATATATATATATATATATATAATATATATATATATATATATATATATATATATATATATATATATATATATATATATATATATATATATATATATATATAATATCTTTGGCTATATCTTCGTTGGAAGGTGGGTCGAAACCACTATCCACTTCTAGACTTCTGTCTACCCATCCTCAAAAATACGGTTAGGTAGGAATAGTAAAAGAAAATAGGTGGTCTAACCACTAATACATTTTATTTTATTTACACAATTAAATTAAAACAAAAATAAATTCACTTCGCAAGTTGCTTAAGAGTGTTAAGGACGTCCTCCGAGGTCATGTTTGTTAGTGGCGTGCTGCGTTCTACGCCCTTTTCTGAAAAAAAGAAAAAATTCATACTGACTTAAAACCGCGAAATAGAATAAACATGTTTTATCTGGTTCAATGGACATTAAATTACAATACACTATTACCAAACCTACTTCTACCTACTACGTTACATTTTACATTTAAGGTTATTCCTTAAAAGCTAATTATTAATCATAAACAACTTATCACGGTTTTATTGAATTACTTTAATCATACTTAAATTTATTAATCCGATTTCATCAATTTCATATATAACATAATGTCAAATGTTTTCTCTCCGCATGATTACGGAGAAGCTTCTGGCTGCTAACCAGAAGATGTTCTGTGCTTTTGTGGATCTTGAGAAAGCATTTCATAAGGTTGTAAGGAAGAAAATGTGGGAACTGTTGCCGGGGTATCGTGTGGATGGTCGATTGCTAAGGGCTGTACAGTCACTTTACTGTGACTGTAAAGCCTATGTGCGGGTAGGGCATGACCTGTCATCCATGTTTAGCGTCCAATCGAGCGTAAAACGGGGTTGTGTCATGTCTTCTTGGCTGTTCATACTGTATCTCGACAGCTGTTATCTCAGATGCTGAAATATAGTTGTTTGGGTGTGAAATTGGGTGACATTAAAGTAAATTGATGCAGTGCTTATTGCACCATCAGAGGCAGAACTGCAGGCATTAGTCACGTGTATGAAAGAAGAATGTGAAATTAAAGGTCTCCGTTAGAATGCTAATAAAACTAAGGTTCTGGTATTTGAAAGGGACGAAGAAAGAACGAAGTTTGAAATATGGGTAAATACGGAATGTCTAGAAAAGGTGAACGAAATTGTATACTTGGAGAGTGCGTTTAGCCGGGATGGAGGATATGATTTAGATGTGGACAGGCGTGTCGCTGCCGGGAACAAAGTCAATAGTGCCCTGACTGCGTTAGTCAAAAGGTAAGGCGTGGTGAAAAGTGCACGCCTTGCAATACATAACGCAGTGTTGGTACCGACTTTGTTATATGGCGGCCTAACCTGGGTATGCCAGAAGGATAAAAGCAGGTTGAATGCAGTGGAGATGCTGATCAGTGAGTGATCTCTTCGTAAAATGTGCGGCCTTACCACGCCCGACCGAAAGCGAAACGAAGAAGAAGATTCGCAATATGGCAGGTTTGAAAGATGTCCTTGTCACAAAAATTTATAAGGGCGTGCTTTGATGGTTTGGGCACGTTGAGCGAATGAGTGAAGACCGAATGGCGAAGAAAATATACAGCGCGAAAGTTAATATTAAAAGGGGTCGGGGTAGGCCGAGACTAAGCCATGTAAGTAAATTGCTCGAAGAGGGCAAGGTCAAGAGTTCTCGGATACCTCGACATGCATGTATGAAGAAAATGATGAATCTGAAAGAAGCGAAAGAGATATGTAAGGATCGCGACACTTGGCGATCTGTTCTCTGTGGCTACCCCGTCAGGGACTGTGCGTGAAGATAAGTAAGTAAACATAATGTCAGATGAGTTAGTCTGATGGGAGAGCAAAACCTTTTCTACCCTCTTACTTACAATTGTAGACAACAGATGTATATAAAAACAATACAATTAATCATCATAAACTAAAATGGAGGCCAATATGAATTCACTAAAGCGTTTGCCAAATAATAATACTTTCTACATATAATAACATTGTATACCAAAAAAAAAATATTCTTATGATTTCATATGATTTTAATTGACTGGCGGGCCATTTTGACAACAACGCCATGTACTTGATCGCTGTTTAAGTCACACAAAGATTCACTTAATTCACGTCCCCCCTCTGTAACAAAAGTTAAAATGCACACATATTTTGATTTTGTAAGTTTCTGTTGTCCCTTTTTACAAAGTCACGATAGTCGAATGGTTGAGTTTTCGGAATTTCAAGCAAGATTTTCAAGTAAGAAGACCCAAGAGTAGTGAGTTTGATCTCCAGGCTCAGAAAATGTTTTACGGTGGAAGGTGGGTCAGAGGGACTTGTCTAGACTAGACATCTGTGTACCCCTGTATTGGGAATGGCGTGAAAATATCTACTGTACCTTTTCTCAACCCTAAAATTGACAGAGCCGACCCTTGCGGAGTATGACAATAATGGCAAACCTCCCTTATACATACATATATTCACGCCTATTTCCCGTAGGGGTAGGCAGAGACCACTTCTTTCCACTTGCTACGATCCTTACATACTTGTTTCGCTTCGTCCATTTTCATTATTCCCTTCTTCCTCCCTTCTCTTCGACTTAGGGTACTCTTGACCTGGCCTTTTTTCAGGACGTCCCTGATTTGGTCTCGAAACGTCCGTCTAGGTCTTCCCCTTCCTACACTTCCATTCACACTCGTCTTATACACTTTTTTCGTCAATCGTTCTTCATTCATTCTCTCGACATGGCCAAACCATCTTAGCATACCTTTCTCAAATTTAGTCACTACATCTTCTTTCAGACCACAACGTTTCCTTATCTCACTATTCCTTATCCTATCACTCAGTTTAACTCCTATACTTCTTAACGCCTATACTTCTTAACGCTCTCATCTCAATTGCATTTATCCTGCTTTCATGTTTCTTCTGCCATACCCAACTTTCACTTCCGTACATGAGTGTTGGAACCAACACTTCCCTATGCACAGCCAAACGAGCCTTGTTAGACACCTTCCGACTATTCATAAAGGAGAGCAGAGCTCCATTCATCATGTTTCCTGCATTCACTCTTCTTTCGATATCACTCTCACACTTTCCATCTCTTGTAAACTTTGAACCCAGATACACAAACTCATTCACCTGTTCAATTTGTTCATCTCCAATCACGATATTGCAGTCTGTCATTGCCTCATCTCTTTCAAACACCATCACTTTCATCTTCTTTACATTCATCTTCATTCTCTTTCTAACAAAAGCTCCACTCATAGCAGTTACCATCTCCTGCAACTCCTCGGCTGAAGACGCAAGTAATACTTGGTCGTAAGCATAGAGAAAATATTTGACGAGTAACTCATTCATTCTCAACCCACTTTCATTATCTTTTAAATCTGTCAAGCAATTGTTCATGAACAGATTAAACAACCACGGTGACACTACACATCCTTGTCTAACACCTTTTTCGATATTAAACCATTCAGTGTATGCCCCGTTTATCCTTACACAAGCACTAGAATCCCTATAAAGAGATTGTAATGCCCGTATGAGGATACTGCTCATACCGTTCACGGATAATGCTGACCACAATTCATTCCTCACCACTCTATCATAGGCCTTTTCTAGATCCACGAACGTGCAATAGACCTTCTGGTTTTTAGCCAGACACTTTTCGGCTATGCATCGCATGGAAAAGACCTGATCCGTACACCTCATTCCCTTTCTAAATCCCGCTTGTCCATCCCATACTTTATCGTCTGTTTCATTCACAACCCTTTCAATCAATACTTTCGCATACAATTTACCGACAACGCTGAGAAGGCTTATGCCGCGGTAATTTATACAGTCCTGCCGTGACCCTTTATGACCTTTGTGACCCGTGGTACGATTACGGCTTTGCACCAGTCTCCCGGTACTTGCCCATTTCGCCAGCACAAATTGAAAAGGCGGTACAGCTAACTTGCCACTATGCCCTGTCCTGTCCTCAGCATCTCGCTTTTACTATTTCATCCATGCTTATCTCACTTTCTTCAACATTTATATTAACGATGGAAGGTGCCGGTTGCTGTACCTGCACTTCCTCTCTTTCAAACAAACATTCAAAATACTCTTTCCAACTCTTTAACACATATTCTTCTCCTATTATAACACTCTTGTATTCTCTCCTATTGTAACGATCTTGACTCCTGATTGTACTCAGCTCCGAGGTAGCAGTTTTTCCTCTGGCTGTTTTGATGGATTTCCAGAAAAACTTGATATTTGACTGGAAATCTTCAGTGAGCCTCCTATCAAAATCATCCTTTTGTTCTTCTTTCTTTCTAGTCACAACATCTTTCGTAGCTGATTTGATTCTTTTATACTTCGTTTTCGCATCCTTTACCTCGTCACCCGTAGCCTTTTGAAGTTTTTGGTTAGCTTTTGTTGCTAACAAATCGAACCACACTTTCTACTTTTCTTGCACAGCCCTTTGTACATCTTTATTCATCCACATATTATAGTTCTTTCTTTCTTTGATTCTTTCCCTTTCTTAAATGTCTCCCACAAATCTTCAATGTCTCTCACAAATCTTCAATCACACCTATCTCTTCTATGCGTTTAAAACTTTCTTTCAGTTTCTCTACATACTCTTCTTTCCTTTCCTTTTTCTAGTAGATTTTCCACTTTTATTCTGTCCAAAACACTCGTAGGCTCGGGTCCTGGGTGTCGCCACCGTTTAAAGAGGCCATACATTCGTGCTATGACCAGGAAGTGGTCTGTGTCAAGGCCTACACCGCGGTATGCCCGAGTGTCTAGCAGTTTCTTCCTCAGTCTTTCATCCACAATTACAAAACCAATCATACTTCTAGACTCACCCTCATGTCTTGTATACAAATGGATCTTTTTGTGATCAAACATTTTGTTGGTCACGCACAGATTCCGTTCCAAGCATACTTCCATCAGGCTTCTCCCATTTTCATTCACTCTCTCGTCCCGAAAACATACCCAGTACTCCTTCATACCCATCACGCTTTACTCCAACCCATCCATTAAAGTCCCATAACATTACAATCCGTTCATTTTCTTCGCATTTATTCAAGACCTCTCTCATGCTATCCCAAAATTCCTCTCTCTCTTGTTGGGCTTTTAATGACCCACCTCCGTGCAGATCCGTCAGTGCATAGACCCCAAGGATAAGAGATGGCAGAGGCCTTTAATCTGTTTACACTCTGCTAAATAGATAAGAGGCAAAGATATCTGTTTCTGAACATACTATTTTACTTAATCAGCATCTCTTATGGTATAGGCTTAAATTCCCTGGTTATAAGTTCCTTCATGCATATCCCAATAATGAACAATTTAACTCTTACAACCTACATTTCACTAGAACTTATTTAGCACAATAAATTGCAATGAGAATGTAAATTTTTAGCCAAAGAATATTTTCTGAGATACTGGCACAAATTTGTCTCACAACATATTGTTTGACAACTTAAACTAAGGGCTTAGAAAGGGCACCTGCTAGTATTCTCAATTGGACCTTGGTCACAGTGAAAAGTATTTTCCGAGTGAAGTATGTGATATTATCCACAATTATTTATTTATTTTATTATCGTTTATTATTATATCATACCATATCTAGCCCAAATGCGAGGTTGAATCCCGCTACATTCACGAATCAATATAGGAAAATTAGGATTTTCTTTCTTGATGTTTACATAGTTCTTCTGAATGAATTCTCTGAAATTTAGAAGAATTTTCTTATTTTATACTGAAACTATAGTACAATGCAGTAAATAAAAAAATATCTTCCACAATTCCCAATACAGGGGTAGGCAGAGGTCTAGTCTAGACATTTAAGTCCCGTCAACCCACCTTCCACTGAAGATATTTTCGGGACAACGTGATAGGCCCGTCGCCGTCTTTATGTCCAAGCCGATATAATTTGTACATAGGTTTTTAAAAAAACCCATTGGTATGGCCATTTGAGGATCGAACTCGGGTCTCTTGACTCGAAATTCCGACCACTCGTCTATCGTGACTTAGTAAATAAATATAAATTAATTAATTATCATCCTCAGGAGATAAAAGCCAGAGTACACATACAAAGTAAAAGAAGCAGCCAATAAATGAAACACAGCAGGGCATTCATTCATGGACATTCCTCTTATATATATTTAAAATATACCAAGGAATTATTACTAATTTTGGTAGCACTGGTATATAAAATCAGAGAAAGGCTAAGTCAAATAATTTTTCTTGAGTCAAAATATATCAAGATTAAGAATCAATCAAATCAGAATCAAGCATCACATACTTGTTAATAGGAATCAATTGTTACTGGCAAAAATTCTGCATATAGCTGGCTAAACGTGAACTCTTGTTCTTAAAAATCATGTAAAATTAAAGCTATGTGACTAAATGTAATAGTAAAAGAAAATTAACAAACAGTTTATATATCCTGCATATTTCTTACGTTGTTACCCATTTGATAAGACGAGACAAAACGAATCAAAACTTACAATTTTAATATGCGAAACAAAATAATAGGTTAAAGAAGAGATTTATGTAATCGAATACCGCACCTTACTCCTGCAGATTGTTTGCTCGTCTGGCATAAGTGAATTCTTAATTCTTTGAGAGCACCTCCTAAGCGTACTGCTGACATTTTAAAAGTATTTCTAATTGTTATGCTTTAGAAGAAATCAATTTTATTTCTAATCAAATCGAACACAGACTGTTGACAGATTTCGAATGGAACTGACAAGGACAGATTCACTGTTTTTGTTATTTTCATCCACAAGGACAGGCAAAGGTCTCATGACTACACAGCCATATTATTTGTTTTATTAACTGGATCAGTCTAAAGGAAATGAAAAGCGTAAAACTGTGACTGCGATAACACACCTGTCCTTGTTTTTTTACCCTTTTCGGTTGTTGTTAGGTACGCCAGTCAAAATAATTTAAACCAAAATTCAAATATATACGATTATTTTTTAATGCGCATAATCATCCTTAATGATTGATTATGTCAACTATATACACCACAGATCTGGATCAGATGATAGATCAAACAAACAACAATCACGACCGTATTCCTAATTTCGTATTTAGCACCTTGGTAAATCATGGAAACGACTCTTATGTTTCCCAAAATAATGGCCCTTTAAAATAGACATTAATTTCGTATTTACCACTCCGAGGAACCTCGACAATTACTCCCATGTAGATTATTTACATCTTTACGTATAGTCAATGACGGGGTAGCCAGCGAGAACAGATCATCAAGTGTCGCGATCCTTGAGATACCTCTTTCCTTTCTAAATTTTCTTTATACACACACGTCTATATATATTCTCTATATATACTCTTGAATCTCACCTCTTCTAGGAATTTACTTACAAGGCCTTCGAAAGATAGTTTCTGCCTACCTCAACAACTTTTGTTTTTAACTTTCACGATGTATATTTTCTTCATTTAACGTGCCGAAAAAAACGGAACACACCTTATACCCATTTCATTCTTAAGATCATTTTTCAAACCTGCCATTGCATATGAGAGAAGCGGTCTTGCGAAAATAAGAGAGAATCCTCGGGAGGCACTACCTCAATGGATTGCGGCAGAATATTATCATTACATAAATATAAATTAGTTCGAAACAAATCATTAATCCTAAGCTAAGGGCAATTATGGAACGGACACTCGTTGGCTGCGTGGGAATGCTGGCTGTGATATCAAACATATTCTCAAGACTTCTACAGTTAGAATAATAATCTCAAACAGAAGCAGTTGATACCCTTTCCTGAGAAGGAGTAAAGTTAGGCCTTAACTAGAGTTAGAGCCTAGAGGTGGTGAACGCTTTTTAAAAAGATAATGCGTTACGTTTATGTCCATTCTTACTAAAGGATAAAAATAAGACCGCCTTTTATTCTCACCGCACTCAACGAACTCCGATCCGTAATATAATTTAATATGATTTGATTCGTATTAAAAGCTTGCTTTTATTAATTCCGTTTATCTCATAACTGACTAATTAAACTGAAGGAATTAATTGGATTAAATTTTCCATGCATTAGTCTTTTCAACCCACTTTTCACAAAAGCTTATTTGTCGATAACGTGAAAAGTGGTGAGTCTATCGCCGTCTTAGTGTCCAAGCTAAAGGTACAAATATATTACTAATATTATTTACACAGATGTATGCCCTAAACATCTTTGACTTGAGTGCAACTCTTTGACTTGAGTGCATTTATATATAGTCACACAAATGTTTGCTCCTAGTGAGAATCGAACTGGCAATTTTTAATGCAGGTTGCTGTACACAATGTATTTGATGTATCAATTTGGTTGCAATAATTAGTGATTCACAGAAAAAATAATATGGTTATTTACACATGAATTAACATTAATCTTATATTTTTAATATTCATAAGTTAACATTTTCCTTTCTCATAGTCTTATTTTAGATTATTAAAGAAATTTCAAAAATATTACACATTATTTTGTACTTCTTTTATATCGTATCGCATTCTTACAACTGATAAAATATTTTCTTATCCAAAGTAAACATTAATTTTTGTAAATCTCAGCGTATCATATAAATGTACAGATAGACAATATTTATTCATATGAATTATTTGAAGCTTGCATCATAAAACCAAACATATTTCCAAAGTCAAATGTTCGCATTCCAAATATGTAAAATATGTTCATATTATAATATGTTAAAAGCAAGGATTAATAAACATTGGCCCTTGGGTCATGAACACTTTTACATTGTAATTAACAATTTAATGTTATTTTAAAATGATTAAATTCTTTTGTATATCAAATGTAAGTTCAAACATTTTAATGAAGACTGATGTGTTAAACCAATTATTTTCTTTTAAAAAATAATTTTCAAGATTGGAATATAACGTTTTAGATAAATGAGATATTGATCAACTATAACAAATTACTTTGAATTAAATTTTCCATATTAATATTTTAATAATAATTATTAAACAAAAGATTAATTTTAAGAAATCTGTTTTAGTTGTATTTTTAAGTTCTAAAGGTCAATCACAGATCTTGAAAAAAATAAAAATAGAACATATATGCAAAAATTTTTACTGATCATTTTATTACTATGTAATAATGAGATTTATTTGAACATTAATTTCTATTAAATTAACAAATTCGTTTGACCTATACACGAAATTAAAATAGGATATCAAATTTATGGTTGAAATGGCATTATCCGATGTGTAAATACTTACCACTGATATGGGTATATGTGAAAATCAAAACAAAAAATTCTAAGTTTTAATCATTAAAAAGGAATACCATTAACATGTATATACATATTTACATCAGTTCATGTTAGACTGTTGTCATTAGATTGAAATAAAAAAAACACGACTAAAATAATGAAAACCTGTGTATAAATTTATACAAACAGTTTCAACTCGGTGATTAGATAAATTCAAGTTTAATTTCAAACATAGTACTTAAAATTTTGTAAACTCAAATAGACTTTCTGATATTGTTATAAAACAAAGTTTTAGTGTTTTATTTCATTATTCATTCAAAACATACAGAGAGACACAATTTTTTTCCATTTGTTTTGTAGATTAAAAAAGTTGAGAACCTGTAATATTTTCATAACTTTCACTATGGTATTTTGTCATGTTAGTCACAAGACTACTCTTCTTTCAAAGAAAAATCTTAAAATATTCTTAACAAGTACAGATTTTTTTGAGATAATGATTGGAAAAGACTTTTATGAGGAGGATGTATGAAAATTAGTAATGCATAATATTGCATAATAGATAGAAAGATATTTCATTCTTGAAATAGTAATTAGTGTCAGAAAACGTCGAATTATAAGAAAAATGTATTATAGAAATGAACAGATTACACAAAAAACACTATAGACTATGTTAATGTTTCTCTAATATTTTAAATGAATAGTTTAACTTTTTTTAGAAAACGGGTTTCAACAATCCTAGTAAATTTATCTAATGGACAAATAGGTCAAGAGCCTTATACAGTTGACTAATAAATAAAAACAAAATCACTGTTATGTAACAAGCAAAGTTCCCACTTCTTAGTCTTAACAGACATCACAATTGAACACTGCACAATTTAATCAGCTGCATAATTCGAAGACAATTATGACAATAATCCATTCAACAGCACACAGCTCAAGACTGTACAGGACAAAGCGAGATATGATTAGCACTATATACATAGTACTATAAACTATAAACATTCCGAGTGCTCCAACAAAATGTTTATCTTGTACTTCCGCTTCTATATATACTTTGTGTACCCTCGCTTCATGCTGTAAGTAGTAGTTGGGTATCAGCTAGCCAGACGCTGGCTCGAGGGCTTTTACCCCATCTGCTGTTAAACCCTGTTTCTGGCAC